>JAQZBX010001445.1:58378-83084 GCA_029593785.1 Cabassous unicinctus | reverse complement strand
TAATTTTTGATGATATTTACCATGTCCTGTGTCCATTAATGTAAGGTAATGAAGAGTATTTCCCATGACCATTACATAGCCCATTTGATCTTTTCTGTTCCATCCTCCCCGTGCCCTGGGGCATATGACTCTTCCCTGTCTTGGCTCATGGGATGTCAAGATTCATTTTTACATGTCCTGGTTATTCTAACCTGACCTTGCTAATCTAACCACCTGTTAATCTTGTACCACTAGTAAAATCTCTACCCACCTGTCCTATCCTTTCTATTTAGTTATTAGAAGATTTACATAACTTTTTATTAATATTACTGAGCAATCACAAGCACTGGATCATGCCAGAGAGATCTGCAGGAGGCACCATTAACCTGGGAGTTTTAAAAGTTAATTTTCAATCTGAGAGATACTCCTAGATACTTTTTTCAGTAAGAGGCATTGTATCATTGAAACTTCAGAGTATGAGTGGAATGTTCCATTCTTGCTATTATAAGTATGCTATGCATGTTCTTTTATAAAGCAACTATCAATTAAAAATAAAGTACTAATACCATACTTTATGAATTATTAATCCATTTTGCATATGTTGCCACTTTCGATTGCCTCAAAAATTTCACTATATATATATTTTTTTATCACAAATTTACTGAGTAGGAAAATATGAGTAATAGAAGTTAAAAGATTTGCTAATATCATATAAGTATATGAGAGCAATAACTCCAAAAGCCAGGATTATGATTTTAAGTTTAAATGGCTAGACACAATGTCAGAACTGTCACTGTCATCATGGTTCTTATAGGTACATTGTTTCTTTAGACAATGTTATCAAAAGTAAGTGTGGGGAAGCAGCTGTGGCTCAATTGGTTGGGCTCCTTTTGACCATATAGGAGGCTCCGGGTTCAATCCCCGGGGCCCCTGGTGAAGCAGTGAGCTTAGGGTGCACGAGATGAACTAGTGCAACAAAGTCAGACAACCAGCAAGGGGAGGGGATAAATAAATAATAAAATAAAATTTAAAATAAAAATTAAGGAAAAAAGTAAGTGTGTATGACGGTGGGTGGCGATTCACACAATAATCAAAAGAATATTGAATTCCCATCCTGGGGAGCTCTGCCACATTCCCTAATGGAACAGCAAGAATCCCCCAAGTACAGAGGCAATGGCTAGTGAAAGATGATGGTCCACTGATGGGCCCTTGATATTGATGACTGTGCTTATGAACCTTTACTCTTGAAATTGAAATTTAACCTAGTATTACAGGGTGCCTAAGTGTTATCTCGTGAGATCCTCCTTGTCCCTCATATGTGGTCTCTCTCTAAGCCAAACTCAGTATATGCAATAACTTCCTCCCAGTGTGAGACATGACTCCCAGGAATGAGCATCCCTGGCACTGAGGGATTACTACCAAGCACCAACTAGCAATGCAACTGGAAAAAGACCTTGACCAAAAAGGGGAAAAGGTAAAGACAAATTAGTTTATATGACTAAGAGACTTCAAAGTGAGTAAGGAGGTCATTCTAGAGGTTACACCTATGCACATCTCAGCAGGATCTCATTGATGGTCAAATTAAACACTACCCAAATAGTGGGGTTCCTGAGGTCTCTGGAGACACTGAGGTACTATGTTCAGGGCAGATACCTTATGAGTTTGGTGCATTGCCAGTAGACCCTACTTTGGGGTTTGTGCTCCCCAGTGTGACAGAATTGGACTCAGTTGTGGTTTCCCTATCCATGGCTCTTCTGACCCTTCTATTTGAACCTATATTTAGTGCTGGAGCTGGTAGGTGTACATCCACGAGACTTGAATTTTTGGGTTATCCATGTGCCAGCTGGACCCTGAGTTTCAATGGAGTTGCATCACCTACTCTCCAGGTCATTGGACTCACCCAGGACAACTAACAAGGAGGTGATGATGGACAAACACCATGGCAAGGAACTGAGAGAGTCTACAACTGCAAGCAAGAGAGTCCCATCCATCAGTCATATGGGCCTGAAGCCCCCTCTCAATCAGAGGTGGAGTGGACATCACCATCCCAGAATCCTCAGGATTGGGGAATGAACTATGGACTAGAGTGGACTTACTGGTATTCTACTATACACTTATTATGATTCTAGCAATGGAAGAACTTATATCATTGATGTGGAGGCAGTGACCACTGGAGGTTCTGAGGTCAGGGAGAGGGAAAACAGGTGTAATATGGGGACATTTTCAGGACTTGGAATTTGTCCTGAATGACATTAGAGCAACAGGCACAGGCCATTATATATTTTGCCATAACCTACAGAATTGTGTGGGAGAGAGTGAAAACTACAATGTCAACAATCATTCATGCTTAGTGGCACTGCTCCAAAAGGCGTTCGTCAATTGCAATGAATGTACCACACTAATGAAGGATGTTAGTGTGAGTAAATTTGGGTGGTGTGGGGAATGGTGCATATGGAAATCCCTTATATTTTTATGTAACATTCATGCAATGTAAATATCTTTTTAAAAAATAAAATAATATAGGGAAGAAAAAAAGTAAGTGTGCATAAGAATCATTGTAGATTCTTAGTAAAAGGCAAATGCAGATGGGTATGACCCCAAACAGCCTGATTTTGTATGTTTGGATTGAGATCCAATAATGGCAGTTGGTTTGATGCCAGTGGTCAATGAAAATCATTGCTTGAGATCATGCATTAAATATGGTATTTAAAACAAAAAAAGCAAAAAGACTGCCTGGCACAAAATAAAGACTGCTATACTATAATGATTTTAATATATTTTAATTATAATTAGAAACATCAAGACTAAAAAATAGTAGGTAATTTTAAGCAATCATTTCATAACAAAGTAATTATATCACTACAAGTAATTGACATAAAAATCATAAATTGCCAGTCTGTTAAATCATTATGTAGCTAATGTGGTTTTTCTGGTCATCAATTAAAGAGTTAATTAAAAAATATGGGCAAAATTGTTGTGTAAGTCATCTCTATTCTAAAGTTTATGACAGCCTATATTTTAATCTGTGTCTTTGCAGAGATCATGCCAATCTTATTGAAGTAATTGATAAAAAATGGACCCAAAGACTTAGATAAAATTAACTGTTCATCACATTATGTTCCCAAAGAGATTTGTGTAAGAAAAAAAATAAAAAAAAAAAAACAGAAAACTTTCTTTTCAAAATATTTCCCTCCATTCACATCATTATGTTCAAAAGCCCGTTCAATATAATCATCCAGTTGCATAAAGAATAAGAAATATTCTATTTCCTCATTAGTGATAGTAATTTTCATAAGATGTTATTAAAATTCAAAATTAATCTATCTTTGACTATGATAGAACAGAGCAGGGCTATGAAGACTTGGATTTCTGTTTTGGTTTTCAAGACAATTGGAGATACAAAAATGCACATTTGCTAGTTTTTTTGTGTTTGTGTGTGTGTGTGTGTGTGTGTGTGTGCTTTAATGGCATATTTTTAAATATTGAGTAAAATCTGGCAATTTAGAGGCCTCTGTAGCCTCATAATAGGGCTCAACAGTAACTGCAAGCTATTCTTTCAAAGCAGCTTGAACAACTTAAACTATACCATCAATCCAGTTTCCTTGCTGGATTCCTGGCACATATAAACTGCTTGACCGAGAAAAGAGCTGGGAATTTTTTCACATATGTACAGAAAGTGAGTTGACCCCAAGGACTGTAGATGTCTCAAGATCCTGTGTAACACTTTAGTCTTTCTGCTCATTTACTCAAAGATGTTTTTCTTAGTGTTTTAGCAAACACATGTAATCTGCCCATTTTAATTTTTCAACTACTGACAGCCTTTGTCTTTAATCAATTTTGTTCTGTATATTCTAACCTGATATATGATATAGAGGCATTTATATAAACCGTACAGGCAATTCCCCTTCCTAACTTCAGTTATTAACTACAACTGCAGCTTTCAATGGAGGTACCAGACCACCTAAATTGGAATCACCAAAAAGATCGTTACATAAAGAATAACTTGTAGAAATAAGAATTTATTTGGGCAACATAGAAAATACCAACAAGGAAATAAGGAGATTCATAAGATAAAATTTGCCCAAGTCACAATTTTACCTGGGAGAAGACACAGTTCCATCCATTGCAGAAACAGACTTGCTTAGTTCAATGAGTTACAGATTGACCAGGAATGAATAAATACCAGAAATTTTCTACACCTTTCCAGTGATAAGCAGAATTTTTAAGTACAAATAGAATTGTCCTGCTTATTATTTATTGTATGATCTCATGCATTAGGCTAAGATATATGGTAATTTCCTTCAGGATGTGTTTGTCAAATCTCTCATATTTACACTTTCCAATTGTCAAACACTTCAGTATTTTGAATATTGAAATTTTAAAAAAGACTTCTTTCCACAAATCATAGTGGATCTCAAAGTTTCAAAAATACTAATGCTTCAAAATTTAGATCTAAAAAATAATCTCTGTTGCCCATTAAATTCCAATTTTGAACTTAACTCGTTGTTTATTTCTACATTTTAATTCTTAGAACTTTGTTAATGATGCTTCATGATATTAGTAATAAGTGCATTAGCAGTGATTCATCCATTTTTATTTTTTCATTTACCCATCAAAAATGCATTTGAGCTACTGCTGAATGTAATTCAACTGAACATTATTTAACAAATGATTGCTAATGTTGAAAATGCCATGATAAATTATGTAGCAGATGCAAAGATAAATATATGTCTCACTCGTCAAACTATTTGCAATCTAAGAGAGGAAAAACTCTGTTAATAAGAATACGTATATTAAAAGGCTATATTTCATGTATTCTGTTATTCACATAACAGAGAAAAATATGATCACCTTCAACTGTATTTGTCAGGCTACAAATGTTTACTCTTAGTTTAGATAATTATTTTTCCACTTCACTCTCATTCAGAAAGCTACTGCTCTATCCTTTTGTGAGTCATCAGGTTTATGCAATTGCACATACCTGGTTTGTCTGGTTTCAGAGGCTAATCATCATATAATAGTTTTTATGCTTTTTGGTCTGAGGTTAGTGGGTGCTCTGAGGCAAAACTGAATGAGTTTCCAATAGCCAGTCTAAAATTACAAGAAATACAGACACAGAATGCCTGGGGTTATCCTCAAATGAAGTTAGATTTGAATTGCATTCAATGTTCTTTATTACAATGTGTGGATGCTCAAAGCAAATACAATAGTTTCTCTTTGCCTCTGTGATTTGAGTTCATAGTGTTGTTCTTAAATATAACTTTTGTTATGTCTACTTCACTGAAGAAACTTAAAAAAATTGGACTCAGAAAAACAATTTTCTCTAATAGCCTATTGGAGATTGGTTTATAGGGTAAAGCAGAGGTCTCAATATAGCACCAAATGAACAATAAAACTTCAGCAATTGGGTTTTCATTCAGAAAATATTATCATTAAATTGTTATTAAAACATATCATATTAGTATTAAACTAAATTAAAAGCATAAACATGATTAGAGGACAAATAAGAAAAAAATATGTTTTCAAGAACGTTAAGTATTAAAGAAGTTACATCACTTGTATTTTCATAATAAACAAAAACACACTACACATGTCATATTTTAAGCAATTAATGCATATTAATAAATAGTTTCTCATTGTTCTAATAGTCAATTCATGTGATTGGTAACCTAATGAGCTATTAAAAAAAAAAAACAAAAACAAAGTTATCAGTTTCAGACAGACTTATGTTTTGCTCTGGCTTTGGACTGTGCAAGTTGTATAAACTTGATAAAATAACTTAAATTTCAGATTTCATTTTCATACAGTAGTATTAATAATGACTATCATTTAAAATGTATAAGTAGATAGTAAATGGACTGTAACCTGGATTCATCAAAAATCAAATGGTTATTATTAGGTAATATTCTTAGAATGGTTCTATTTAGTAAAGGACACAAAGCATAATACACACAGATTTGTTTAAATAATATCCACAGTATTGTCTCTTCATTTATGTTAACTGATTCATTTGCCAATTAATATCAATTAGTAAGGATTACTGATATACCACAGTATAAAATGCACGTTTAGATTGTGAATGAATATTTATGAAGACTTCAAATTGGGCAATATTAGTCCCTGCCATATCTTCTCTGTCCCTAAAGAATCCACCTTAACCTCAAATTAGAATGTAACTAATTCTACTTAACACAGAGACTAATCAACAACCTAAAGGGAGAGAATAACATAACTGTTGAGTAACTGAGAAATGCCATTTAATTTGCAAATTAGTGCCCAATTGTCTACTTTTATTTCTCTATATTTCTCTCTTAATATCTCTTTGCCACTCTTTGAGGAGAAAATCATACCTGCCATCTGTCCACAGCTTAAACCTATAAAGTTGCCCTTTTCCCCCTAATTCTTTTCTCCAGACATTTATTTTGAATTCAATGACAAAATTAAAGCATTTAGAAGAGAAGCTCCAAATATTACTACCACATATCTATGACTATCAGTATAAATGTACCCACCTACACACACACATTGCCTTCCCTCTAGTTGCAATAGATTATCTCTCCCTGCTCTAATCAAGATTTATCTATCATAGCACCTCTTATGCCATTCAGGACTTATTTTTATATTATTCTCTTTTTCATCCTGGATTGTAAATTTTACCCTCCCTTGACCCCATGTTACCCTGTAACACACAAGCACCAAACCAATTTGTCTGCTTTACTGTTTTTTTCTTCTTAATATATATATTTTTTTATTTTTAAAGAAGCTTTAGAAAACATAAATGTTACATAAAAAATATAAGGGATTACCATATGCCCCCCTTCCTCCCCTTCCCACACTTTCCCACATTAACAACATCTTTCATTAGTGTGGTATATTTGTTACAATTGATGAACACATATGGAATCATTACTACTAACCATGGATTACAATTTACATTACAATTTACACTCTGTCCCACACAATTTTGTAGGTTACGGCAAAATATACAATGGCCTGTATCCATCACTGCAGTGTCATGCAGGATACCTGCAATGTCCCAAAAAATGCCCCTATATTGCAACTATTCTTCTCTCTCCCATCCCTTAGAACCTCTGGTGGCCACTGCCTTTACATCAATGATAAGAGATCTTCCATTCTTAGAATAATAATGTCAATAGTAGAATAATAATAAGTTTACTTTAGTCCATTGTTCATTCCCCAATCTTGAGGATTTGGGGACAGCGTGCCCACTCTGCTTCTAATCGAGAGGGAGCTTAGATCCCATGGGGTAAATGGCTGGAACTATCTTGCTTGCAGTTGCAGACATTCTCTGTTCCTTGGGATGGGTGTTGTCCATCATCATCTCCTTGTTAATTGTACTGGGTGATTCCTATATATATTTTTTTAAAGATTTATTTTATTTATTTATCCCCCTCCTCATTGTTTGCAGTCACTGCTCTCTGTGTTCATTTTGCTGTGTGCTGTATCTGCTTGTTTTCTCATCTTCTCTTTGGGAGCACCAGGAACCAAACGCGGGTCCTCCCATGTGGAAGAGAGGCGCTCAATCACCTGAGCCACCTCAGCTCTCTGGTTTGTTGCATCTCTTTTTGTATTTTCTCTTTATGTCTCTCTTTTGTTGTGCCATCTGGTTGCTCCAGCTTGCCGCGCCTGCCCCCCATGCCAGCTCACCTTCTCCAGGAGGCACCAGGACCCAAACCTGGGACCTTCTATGTGGTAGGCGGAAGCCCAGTCGCTTGAACCACATCTGCTTCCCTCTATATTGTTTTTTAATGTCACCACTTTTCAAAAGACTGTCTTTATTTTCTGACTCTATTGACTCTTCTCATTTCTCTTAAACATATTCAAATCAGATTTTAAACCTTACCACTTTACTAAAACTATTTTTGATAAGATTGTGATTCTATTAAATTTACTAGTCATTTTTTTATTTTTCATCATATTTAACTTCTCTACAACATTTGGTAGAATTTATCACTCTCTCCTTACACTTAATTTTTCACTGGACTTCTTGGATACCAATGATTTCATGTTCTTTTATGTCAATGTCCAATTTTCCTGTATCTCAGTTTTGCAATCTTTCTCCTCTTCATAAGCTCTCTCTAAATGCTATAGTGTCCCAGAAATCAATTCTCAGTTCTCTTTTCTTTCCTACAAATATTCATCTTAGATGGTTTCATCATGCCCATTGGTTTTAATACTGTCAATTTAACTAATGACTCCCAAATTTATGCCCTCTTCAGAAACATTTCTCATGATATCTATGTCCTTATGGAAGAATGTCTATTAAACTTTACAAATTGTAAATCAAATAAGAATATCATCTGAATTTTTTATTCCCCCAATACACTTCTCCTTATTCTTTTGAAAATTGCACTTCTACTTAGTCGTTGAGTGCAGAATCCTAAAAGTCATCTTTGTTCTTTCATCCCACATTCCAAATCTATTGTTTGACTTCATAGATGTCACGAATGTAATTATTATTTATGACCTCTTCCAAAACTTTTGTAGCCACGCCACCATTTTCTCTTGCCTGTTGTACTATTAAAGTTTCCAAATGACTCTACTTGCCTCCAATCTTGATATGCTACAGTTTGTTTTCTACATACTAGGCAGAATCATCACTTCAAATATAAGTCTGATCATATCATTCTCTTCATCAAATGCCTCCAGTAGCATTCAATCATACTTAAGAATAAAACATATTTCCACATCATAGTTTATGATATGGATCTAGGTTTTGTTTCACCACATCTTCTACCATTCCCCCCATTACTTACTCAATTTCAGACACAATGATCTTTCTGTTTTTCCTGGAATAAAGTGCTTTTCTTTTATGTCATAGCTCCTACACACTTAAAAGTAAAACAAACGTTCTTCCCCCAAATTTATGTATTGATGATTTTCTCCTTTATTCAGGCCTTAATGTAAATATTATTTTAAAAATACTTTTCAATTTTACCTTGCCTAGATTCTTATTACTGTTTATTTGATAAATTGTTCTGCATAATTATTACTGTTTTAAATTATTTCATACATTTCTGTTTACTTGTTTATCAAGTGTTCCACCCACTAAAATGTACCTTTCATGAGGGGAGAGAATTTGTTATAATTATATATTACTGTATCAACAAAACTGAGAGCAGTTCCTGAACAAAATACTCATTAAAGGTGAGTTCAATAAATTAATGGGAAAATAAACAAGCAAACAGACAAGTAGACAGGAAGGAAGTAAAGAAGCACTATATTACATCAAATTAAAGATTAACTTGGGCAATAACTAGTGAAGAAGGATGGTCCATTAATGGGAACTTGATATTGATGACTATGCTTAAGAGCCTCTTGCTTTTGAATTTGCAGTTTGGCCTAGTGTTGTAGGGTGCTTAAGAGTTACCTCCTGAGAACCTCCTTGTTGCTCAAACGTGGCCTCTCTGTAAGCCAAACTCAGCATATAGATGCATTACCTTCCCCCCAGTGAGGGACATGACTCCCAGGAATGAGCCTCCCTAGCACCGAGGGATAACTACCAAGCACAGACTGGTGATGCAACTGGAAAAAGACCTTGAATAAAAGGGGGAAAAGGTGAAGACAAATGAGTTCATATGGCTAAGAGAATTCAAAGTGAGTCGGGAGTTTATCAGAGAGGTAATGCTTACACACATCTCCACAGGATCTCATTAGATGGACAAATAGGTACTACCCCAAACAGTGGGACTCCTGAGGGCTCAAGAGACACCCAGGTCCTATGGTCATGGCAGATAGATCCACAGTTTGGTGCTTTGCCAGTGGGCCTGTTTTGGAGACTGTGCTCCCAAATGTGTCAGAGTGGGACTCAGATGTGACTTCTCTACACATGCCTCGTCTGTCCCTTTTATTTGAACCTATAGTTAGTGCTGGAGCTGATAGGTGTATGTCCAAGATACTTAAATCTCTGGGATGTCCATGTGCCAGCTGGGCCATGAGTCTCAGTGGAGTTGCAACACCTACTCTCCAGTTCATTGGACTCACCCAGGACAACTAATAAGGAGGTGAGGATGGACAACCACCACACCAAGGAACTGAGAGAGTATACAACTGCAAGCAAGAGAGTCCCATCCATCAGCCTTATGGGACGAAATCCGCTCTCAATTAGAAGTGGAGTGGGCATTACCATCCCAGAATCCTCAGGATTGGGAATAAAATATGGATTAGAGTAGACTAACTGGTATTCTACTATAGACTTTTTGTGATTCTAGCAATGGAAGAAATTGTATCATTGATATGGAGAGACAGTGGCCACTGTAGGTGCTGAAGTCAGGAAGAGGGAAAAAGAGATGTAATATAGGGCATTTTCAGAACTTGGAATTGACCTGGATGACATTGCAGTGACAGATATAGGCCTTTATATAACTCGCCATAGCCTACAGAATTGAGTGGGAGAGAGTGTAAACTACAATGTAGACTATAGTCCATGCTTAGTGGCAATGCTCTAAAATGTGTTCATCAATTGCAATTAATGTACCACACTAATGAAAGAAGTTGTTAAGGTGGGGAAGAGTGGGAGGTCTGGGGAGTGGGTCATATGGGAATCCCTTATATTTTTTTATGTAACATTTTATGTAATCTAAGTACCTTTTAAAAATAAATAAAAATATATTTAAAAAAGGATTAACTGAAGAAGGATTAGCAGAAGCTAGAATAGGTTATACAGTATATCCAATGAAGTACAGTTGTTATTACCTGGGATGGATTAAATCCCAATTCTGGCCAATCACAAAATCAACTTTTTCATGCTATTTCTTGATCTTCACAAGTTAGTGCAGCATAAAATGAGCCATTGGCTTAGATCTCTTATACTCTGTGTCTATTAGTGGAAGAGACTTTACCACATTCTTATCCCAAAGTCCAATGTAAGATTTTTACACATTGAAGTTCGTTTTAAAATAATAAAGATTAAACTTGAAATTGAGAAACTCTCAGAAACATGCAAATAAAGTCTGAAGAGTGCGTGTAAAATGAAAAAGGTGCCAATCTCGCACATTGCTCTCAGAAACTACTGTAGATTTTAAAATATGTAATTTTGAAATACTGTCATTACATCAAATGCCAGTTATAAGCACCCTTTCTCTTCCGTTGGCAGCTGCCCTGAATCACCTACCATAAGACTATTAACCCTCCCAAAGTAATAATCAAGGACCTCAATTTGCCTTTCTTAAAATACCTTGTTTTTCTGTATAGAATTGTAGCATTAGAGAATAATTTCACAAACGTATGTAGTCAATATGAATGAATTCTTAATAATTTAAATTCATTACATGCCAATGTATTTAGGTTTACATTTACTTTTTTAGTAAACATCATTTACAAAGAAATTTCTTTCTTAAAAGGAATTCTGTATCTAATTGCACTTGTTTTCATTATATTGAATTCAATATTACAAAATTGTTTGCAATGTTTTTAAAAGAAAAATATTTTAGATTTCTTTCAATCTATACCTAAATTGATTTCTTTACAGATGTTCATAGATCTTTTTTAAAGTCATTGTTTTCATGATGTGTGACTATTTATTTTCTAGGTCAATTTTAAAAGTATTTGCCAATACAACAACAACAACATTTTTAAATACAGAGGCTATTTCTAAGTCTAAATCTCTCAGAAACACACAAGAAGCTCTGATTACTTTCTTCATTATAGTTTATGAAAATATCCAACCATCTAAAATGACATACTGATTTACTCTTTTTCTAAATGCAGTTATACAAAAATATTTTACTTTCAAAGGCAGCCCTTTGCCTTTTACTAAGCTTCCTTTTTTCTCGTTAGTTTAGGAATAAATTCTTTTGTAAAGTAAGAAAATACAAACAGTCTCTATAGCAAAGCACAGTTGTCAGCCAAAATATTTTCCCCAGAGATATTAATTTATTATGTAAGTGAATGATATTTCACCTAGAATATTACAAAATTAGGTGAACATTTGTACCTTCCAAAGCTAAAGAGAACTTTCCTTTCACCAGAATCCTGGATAAATCACTTATATATCTGTGTGCATCAAGGTCAACAAAAAATTCCCCATAGAGATGATTTAATCCTTTGCAATATATTTTACTATACTTAGTGATTCTTCTAAAAATAAATATTTGATATAAATAGTAAAATATAAAATAATGTAATAAAAACAAGTGTATCTGTGGGATGTGTGCTATAGTTTTAAATATATCCAAATATTATATATTCACATAAAGGCATATATTTATGTATGTATATAAAGGCAATCTCAGCTCTCAGATATGACTCACTTCCATTAAAACAAAAGACACCTGCAGATACATCTGTAATTTTTCTGAAAGCAGTGTGACCAAACTGTTTGTTGAGTTGATTGAGAGTAAATTTATGATCGTGACATTTGTAGAATCAAGATCTCATGACAGTTACAAAGCACTATTCAGCAAATTTTTGCCAATTACTCCAAGAACCTTTTTACCTTTTATTTGATTTTTCTTCTTTCACATATTTCTTATTCTCTTATTTTATTAGTCTTAAAAGCTTTACAGTCACAGCAATGTGAAATAATGACAAGTACCAATTTCAGGTAAGTGGAAACAAGACAACACTTTTCGATTGTTTTGATGTTTTTGTTAAGCATGAAGAAACATTATTTGTAAATAACATCTAAGAATGATGGCCAAAAGCCTTTCTGGTTTTCTCTCCATTTCTTTTCCTGACACAGTTTCGTCACAGAAGATTTCTATTTTATTAATATCTAGCTGTTATTATTCCATCTGTTCAACTGCTATGTCAAATGGAAGATTATTGGTAACTAAAGGGTAGAAAAATAAAAAATTGTCTCTTTTGATACTTTTACAAACAAATGTTCATTTCTTAAAAATTGACTCTGCAAATATATGTGTTTTTATTAAAAGATAAAAGTTTTATGCATTTGTGTTGGCTCTTAATTTTTTTTATACTCAGTGTTTAAATGTATCAAAAAGAGAATTACTGATATGAAAAAGTCAGGTTTTTCCACATCTTTGACAGAATACTTTATTCAAATACAGTAATGGTAGACAGGCAAACTAGGCACAATTGGCACATTTAGGTTATTGAGGCAATTAGCTGCTAAAATGGATCTCTCATCAAATCAGTCCCTCATTCTTCCACTTTAACTTTTTCTCTCTCTGCTTTTCTCCTGAATTCTGCTAATCTTTCTGGTTATTGTATAATATTATCATTTATTCCCTTTATGTCTACATCCAAGGTTTGACACTGTGACAGGGTCACTTGTAGGAAGTACAGTGGAGTGTCTCGCTTCTGGTATTCCTTGCTACTGGCAGGGCACATATTCTAGACTAGCCTCCTCATATGCTCACACATTTCTGCTCACAATAACTTATTTGTATGCCAAAATTCGTTTGTTTTGTTCCCAAATATATTTATGAGAGATATAAATGTTGTTATAGCTAGATACTTTAAATAAGCATTATGTAAAACAATGACAAGCCCTACAAAACAAAACATAATGCTTTAGAAAAAATCAATAAAATAAGTATCTAGAAATGCTGTCAAATTATACATATGAGTCAGGAACCTATAAGATTTTTGTGGGGAGAGAGTGCATAGATTATCTGCACTAAGATTACTTCTTATGTATAATTAACTAATTGTACCATTTCAAGAAACCAACCTTAAAAACCATGAACTATACTCTATGCAAAAAGAAACAATGCTCATGAACCCATACACAAAGTTAAGACCTAAGGCCTCCATTAGATAATTAGCATGTAAATATACACCCATGTAGTTTAAATTAAAAGAAAATTTCTCAGGCTATGGAATGTGTAGTTATTGTTTTTTGAAAACGCTATTTTTGGCAGACTATAAGAAGAATCGAGCTTTATTTTTCCACACGATTCTCTTTCATTTGTGCGAAAAGAGTATCTCTCATCCCCTTTCATAGTGAGACCTTGAAAACAGTTACAGGGTTTCTGGTCACACTCAGAGTTTAAGAACTGGTATCATTTTACAATTTTTAATTCATGACCCATTCCAACACTAAATCTATTATCTTTTACTTAGTTCAAGCTTAGGCCTGCATCAGACTAGGGAAACAGCAGTGGGATATTCCCCTTTGCTCTTAAACCTTCACCATCTCTGCTATCTCTCTTACAGGGTAGGAATAGGGGAAGGAAAGGACAAAAAGTGTCTTGCTTAATTCATAATTTTAATTGGGCAATTGTGTCCTCTGAACAGTTAGATAGCTACTTTTTAGTTCTTTGTTTTTTGGGGCAAATTTTTTTATGAGTTACTAGAAACTGCACTGTGGAGACATCTCAGTAGCCTTTTGTAAGCAATGCCCCTCTTCTAACAATTTACTCTCATCCTCTGATGTTCAGCAATAAAAGACCCAGACTCCTATTTTCATCATCTAGCCATTCCAAACACAAAAGAAAGAGAATGAAGCATTCTTCTTTCAAGACATACATAGTCCAGCTTCCATCTCTGGGATCCTCATCTGACCCAGACAAATCCTGCATGTACACCCAGTTCTCAATCTAACCCTGTCTGCTCACTGAGATCACTCCATACAAACTCTCACTTTTAAAGTCTTTTAGCATGAATCAGATACTTTGAGTCCCCTATGGCACATCACATTCTTTGAGTGCTTTATTACAGCCCATTTCTCTTTGCACTCAGTGGGGTAAGAGCACCCGAATCATTTTTCCTCAGCAGGAATCACTCTAAAAAATCTCTTAAAAAATATAAATTCTGAAAATGAGTGATGAACAAAAGGTCATGATAGCATTATCACAGTTGCTTAGTATATCCTGCTTTGAAAATGTACTTGTTCTTTCGGGTCTTTAGAGCCTTTGCAGAAATGCTAAGACAATAAAAAAAGTCACATTTAATATCCATTTAATTCAGTTTTATTTTTAATAATGTATGCTTTAGTGGCAATTAATCATAAGCCACTTTCCAGACCAAGTAGTGTCAGCAAGATGGCCTCTACTATGATAAGTAGTTAATGACTCCCAGAGCTAAAGATAATGCTGAGCCTTTGTAGAAGTATTATTTCAGAAATATGGGAATATTTTGTTTAAAAAAGATCATATTTTACAGGAAAACATATGGAAAATAATTGATTTGTGCATTGAATTTCCTCATTAATGAAGTATCCCTAAAATATTTACCTTAATCTTGACAAAGTTTTAACTTGAGGAACAAGCAAGTGTTTTGGTGCAAGTGACACAGGACTTCTAAAAGTTTGTGAAACAACTATAGATTTTCTGTGGAAGGGGCTAGCCCAAGTGTGACTTTCCACCTATCGCCATAAGCAACAAATAATCCCTTTTCTCAGGACCAATATATCATGCTGTTGCCCAAGATTGATAATGAATGTGGGCTGACTCCCTCCTTTAGTTATCTTGTTTAAAACACATTTCCTAGCAAATCTGCCAGTATATTACTTCTTCTTTTGTCTTGAGCATATACAAACATTCACGGATACTGCTTGGCTAAGTGTGTGCATGCTATGGCACCTGGTCAGCTCTGCTGTTTTATCTGTTCCTGGGACGGAGGGAGTAGTCTTTTGTCTGCAACATAAGAGGTGTACACACATAACCATCTCCCTGCTTGGCTGTGGATCTAGACCCACTGCCCTTGGAGGACTATGTCCACGAGCTGATCTTCCAGTGCCTGTGTAAGTTGTAATTTTGCTGGCACCCTGACAACTGCAAATCTTGGTTGCTATATTCCATGTGGTGAGACTCCTTCCCTGAAGGTGGAATCAGATGTCTCTTTCCCTGACACTTCTGATTAGCAAAGGCTGATGTCGAAAACTAACATAGATACTTTAAAAAATTTACTTTGTTCTTTAAAATAAAAAAGCAATGTATAAATATGGAAAATATTATACACACACATATATGGAGGGAGAAGGGGTCACATATTTTGAATCACTTGTCAGCAATGGTATTGATAGCCTCAGTTCCTAGGACTCTTTGTAATTTAATAGGATATGTTTGCACAAAGCTAAAATTAATTTATTTTTCCCAAGGAAGGCCAATAAAGTCTTGTTGATGTGTATAGAGAAAACTAGTCATCATCTAAAGAAACTGCTTATAAAAAAAGTAATTGATATCTGAAAATTAAGATAAAGCACTGTCAGTTATTTATCATATTGCATTGGATGTATATGTTTATGCTTTTCTCTCCTCCACTACAGTGTGTTCATGTCCAGGAAGGAAGAAATTTTTATATTATCAATCCCAGTGCCAATTACAGTATCTGGAATTTTGAGCATTCAGTAAATGCTTGTAGAACTGAACTGAATATGATATGAAAACAAATATTGCTTTGGGGAATCATCTTTCATTTGAGACTATTTGCACACTAAAAATTAATATGGCCAGGTTGTATCATTCTATGCAAGCATTAGTAAGCTTTATTGGGTTACAGAGTTTAAACTGTAAGATTTCTTTCCTGGATAATTCTGTGTATAGATTCAAGACAGTAACAAATCTGTAGAAATACAGAAACTTAATGCATTTTCATCAAATTGTCTAAAATAGCACAAACATTATTCAATCAACTTCACAGATCATTTATGGTTAAATAATATCTTTATACCTGTATTAGAGACAAAAAACTCTACAACAAACTGAAATATATACAACTATAAATCCATAGAGTTTGGTTTGGAAATATTTTCTGAAAATTAAGCAGCCATATTTCCTAAAACTGTATTAATAAAAGTGATACACATAACAGCCAAAAAAGTTTCTTAACAAAAAAAGAATATTAGAAATATAATATTTCTAAGAATATTAGAAATATAAAATCTAATCAGAAATATTTTTTTCTGGAATATAAAATTCAGGAACTAGAATAATTCAATTTGAGTGAGTACTATTAATTGACTTCCTCTGAATATTACATGTAGTTTGTATCTTTTTCTATTTATTCCACGGGAAAAAATGAAATATTACAGTACTGGAAATACTTAGAGAACTTCAGCTACTTGTTAAAAAATAATTACTCTTGTAATTATGAGATAATATATTTAAAATTCAACTAATAGTTAATTAAAATAATGTTTTGGATTTATACGAAAATATCCAGGACAATCTACTGTGCACATAAATGCCAACTGGTTGTTTTTAGCTTCTCAGTTTTTATACAGATTGATAGATAAATTTGTAACTTTTATAAGAAATAAATATATTTATTTAATTCCACCAAGAGATAATATTCTTCTCAGTTTTCTAATACTCATTTTATTGTGCTATATTTATTTATTTATTTTTTCCTGGTTAGTGCCAACTTATTTATTTATTTATTTTAAAGATATTTGAATTATACAAATGTCACATGAAAAATATAGGGGATTCCCATATGCCCCACTCTCCACACCTCCCACATTTTTCCACATTAACAACATCCTTCATTAGTGATGTACATTGATTTCAATTAATGAACACATTTTGGAGCATTGCCACTAAGCGTGGATTAAAGTTTACATTGTAGTTTACACTGTCTCGCACCCGATTCTGTAGGTTATGGCAAGATATATAATGGCCTGCATCTGTCATTGCAATGTCATTCAGGACAATTCCCAAGTCCCGAAAATGTTGCCATATTACATCTATTTTTCCGCCACCCTGCCCTCAGAACCTCCAGCGGCCGCTGCCTCCACATCAACGATATAATTTCTTCCATTGCTAGAGTCACAATAAGTCTATAGTAGCATACCAGTAGGTCTATTTTATTTCATAGCTCATTCCCCAATCCTGATGATTCTGGGATGGTGATGCCCACTCCACCTCTAATTGAGACAAGGCTTCGATACCATAGGGCCAATGGATGGGACTCTTGCTTGCGGGTGTAGACTCTCTCGGTTCCTTGGTATGGTAGTTGTCCATCTTCACCTCTTTGTTAGTTTTCCTGGGTGAGACCAATGAACTGGAGAGTAAATGTTGCAAATCCATTGAGATTCAGAACCTAGCTGGCATATGGACAGCCCAGAGATTTAAGTCTCTTGGATGTACACCTACCAACTCTAGAACTAATTATATGTTCAAATAGAAGGACAGAAGAGTCATGTGTAAGGAAACCACAACTGAGTCCAACACTGTCACACTGGAGAGCATAAATTACAATATAGGGCCAACTGGCAAGGCACCAAATTCCTGAGCTATCTGCCTGTAGCTCTGGATGTCTCAAGAACCCCCAGGAGCCCCACTTTTTGGGGTAATAACTACTTTGGCAGTCAATGAGATCCTGCTGAGACCTGCATAAGAGTAACCTGTGGAATGACCTCCCAACTCACTTTGAAGTCTCTCAGACACATAAACTCATTTGTCTTTACCTTTTCCCCCTTTTGGTTAAGATCTTTTTCCAGTTGTATTGCTAGTTGGTGTTTGGTAGTAATCCCTCGGTGCCAAGGAGGCTCATCACTGGGAGTCATGTCTCATGCCAGGGGGAAGGTAATGTATTTATATGCTGAGTTCGGCTTAGAGAGAGGCTACATTTCAGCAACAAAGAGGCTCCCAATTGCAACTCTTAGGCACCTATAATACTAGGCTAAGTTTCAATTTCAAGAGTAAAGGTTCACACACACAGTCATCAATATCAAGGGCCCGTCAATGGACCATCCTCCTTCACTAGTCATTGCCCTGTACTCAAGGATTCTTGCTGATCCATTGGAGAATGTGGCAGAGTGCCCCAGGATGGGAATTTGATATTCCTTTGGTTATTGTGTGAATCTCCACACACCGTGACAATGCCCCAAAGAACATTTGAAGACATTTATATGCCCTATATGTATGCCCAGGTGAGCTTCCTCCCATGTATATCACATCACTGACACTCAGCACAAATGATCCTCCCCTGCCATAGTTGTAGTGATCCAAAACTTCTTCAAAAACGAAGCCAATAAATAGTCAAATACAATTAATAAGAAAATGAAATAATAATGATAGTTTTAAAAATAGGAAATAAAATACAAAAAAAAATCCACAAAATAAAATAGAAAAAATAAAATCTGGCATAATAAAATTATCCAGAGTGGATACCATCCCAAATAGTGGGGCTCCTGGGGGCTCTGAGGACACCTAGTTCCTATGGTCAGGGCAGATAGCTCCAGAGTTTGGTGCCTTGCCAGTGGACCCTACTTTGGAGTTTGTGCTCCTTAGAGTGACAGAGTTGGACTCAATTATGTCCCTTGTATTCAAACCTATACTTGGTGCTGGAGTTTGTAGATGTACATCCAGAGACTCGAGTCTTTGGGCTGTCCATGTGCCACTCAATAAATGAGAGAATACTAAATTCCCATCATGGATATCTCTGCCACATTCTCTAAGGGAGCAACAACAGTTCAGGGGCAGAGACTGGCAAAGGAGGATTGATTCATTGATATTGAAAATTAGGCTTATGAGTCTTTGATCTTGAAATTGAAACTTAGCCTTTTGTTTTGGGGTACCTAAGGGTTGCCTCCTGAGAGTCTCCTTGTTGCTCAAATGTGGCCTTTCTGTAAGCCAAACTCAGCATATGAATGCATTACCTTCCTTCCAGCGTGGGACATGACTCCCAGGGATGAGCTTCTCTGTCACCAAGGGATTGCTACCAAATGCCAACTGGCAATGTGACTGGAAAAAGACCTTGAATAAAAGGGGGAAAAGGTAAAGACAAATGAGTTTATATGGCTAAGAGACTTCAAAGTGAATCAGGTCATCCCAGAGGCAACGCTTACGCACATCTCAGTAGGATCTCATAGACTTCCAAAATGGACACCACCCCAAATAGTGAGATTCCTGAGGATTCTGGAGACACCCAGGTCCTATGGTTAGGGTGGATAATGCTGGAGTTTAGTACTTTGCCAGTGGGCCCTACTTTGGAGTTTGTGCTCCTGAGAGTGACAGAATTGGACTCAATTATGTCTTCCCTGCACATAGATCATCTGGCCCTTCTACTCAAACCTATACCTGGTGCTGGAGTTTATAGGAGAGTCTTGAGTCTTTGGACTGTCCTGTGCCAGCTGGGCCCAGAACCTCGGTGGAACTGCAACTCCTACTCTACAGCTCATTGGACTTACCTAGGACAACTGGCGGGGAGATGATGATGGACAATGGCCATACCACAGAACGGAGAGTGTCTGCAACTGCAGGCAGGATAGTCCCATCCATCTTCCCCATGGGATATAAGCCCCCTCTCAGTTGGAGGTGTAGTGGACATCACCATCCAAGAATCTTGCTATGATGGATACAGGTCATGTTGAATTGCATCAAAGTTTATAAAAGTGTATGGTCCAAAATGTAAACCATAATGTAAACCAGTGATGATGATTGGTAGCTATGTTTCAATATTTGTACATCAGTTGGAACAAACATGCCATCCACATATAATATGCCATTAATATAGGAAGGGGGGAAAGAGGGAGGATGTTTGATATATGGGAGTCCCCTGTATTCAGTACGTGACTTTTCTGTAACCTACAACTTTTCTGTGGGCAAAATGAAAAATGTAAGACACTGGGGGAATAAATGGCAGAAAATGGCATTGTACATATAGAACAACAGATTTTACAATGATGAAAGGCAAAGGTCAAAAAAACTTAATATTGCCACCAAAATGCCCCCTGTTCCATCTATTCTATCCCTCCATCCCACTCCCCTCGGGACCCACAGCAACCACCAGGCTTCACTCCTTGGAGGACAAAATTCATAGTTACGTGCAACAACACTGAGGGTTTGACATACTGGCCTGTCCTTTCCTATTATGCACAACCCTTGCTCTCAAGAGTCTCCTGCCCCTCTACTCAAGAACATAATGGGCGCCCCCAGGATTGGAGTCTACCACCTTCCCGCTCATTACGTGAGCCCCCACCCACTAATATAACACACTATGGCAAGATGAACAGTCACACACTCCCTATAAGCCTGACTCATTTATGCCCTGCTATGAATGGCCCTCACATCCAACACCCCATAACAGCAACCCTCACTTGCCATATTGACAAAAGAGAATTCCTAACATTGTAGTTTCAACCATGTATCCGCCAATCCCTAGTGTTCACCTGCTCCTTTCCCCAACCCTCCTCCCAGTTGCATGGAAAGTCCAACCCACCCTCTCCACCTCACCCCCCTGACAAACATGCACTGCCCAGCCCAACAGTATCACTACACCACTGTCATGTCCCTCTACTGTACAAGTACACACTTCTATATTTAATAGACAATAATAAGCACATACCTTAAGTAAATTACAAAATTTATTACAGTAAATTTTGATAAGTTGAATCCTTATATACCTACAACCCCAATACAGAAAATTTCCTTGTGCCTATTTAAGCAACTCTCTTTCATTTCAGAGGCACGTGCTGTTATTATTTCTACCTGAAGATACCTTTTGCCTATCTCAAATGTCCTATAATTGGAATACTTTATAGAATATTTTGTGTGTCTGTCTGGTTTCTTTTTTTAGCATATGTATGTGAGATTCATGCGTATGTGTATTTATAGCACTAGATTTTTTCCCCTTATTATTTCTGGGCTATCATTGTGTTTATCAGAATTTGTGTATTCATTCCACTGCTAATGGGCATTTTGATTGATTCTAGGATTTGCTGTTACAAATAAAAATTTTGTGAGCACTCTCAAGCAAGCCTTTGTATAAATATGTTTTTATTTCTTTTGAATAAATTTCTAGGTATGAAATCTCCTAGTGAATTTATAATCTTGGTTATAAGGGGGTATATATTTAAATTATTATGAAACAAATTATTTTCCAGTGTGGCTACAACATTTTACACTCTCACGAAAAATTTGAGTCCTAATTTCCACACATCTTTGCAATATTTATATTGTCAAATTCTTTCTTTTAATTTTTCCCCTCTAGTGGATATGAGATAGCAGCACATTGTATTTTTAGTATATATTTTCCTCTTGTATAATGATTTTAAGTACCATTTCATGTTCTCATATGCCATTTGTATATCATGTGTAGGGAAATATCTGTTCAAATACCTTTTGCACATATTTAGTGAGTAGCAAGACTTCATAAATATTTTGGACATCAATTCTTTGGTCATGTCTATATGATATTTATGGAATGTTTGATATATATATGGAATATGTTTCCTTATCTGTGGCTTAAAATTTCATTTTCTTATGTTGTTCTTTTTTATTTGGATACACTTTCAACTTACATGAATTTATCGAATTTTACCCCTGTGATTAGTAGGCTTTCTGAATTCTAAGATATTTTTGCTTACCACAAGATTACAAAAATATTACCTCATGTTGTGGATTGAGCTTTTTCATTCATATCTATGTTCAAGTTATTCAACTTATCAAATTACTTCTGTGTATAATTTTAACTAAGGACTGATTTATGTACATTTTTCACATGAGAATGGTTTTTTTCAGCATAACTTATTATAAATGTTTCAACTTTTGTGTGCCTGAAAATATCCTTATTTTACCAGAGTCTTGTAAAATAGTTTCTCTGGGTATGGAATTCCTGGCTGACAGTGTTTTTTATTCTGTCAGGACTTTTAAGATATTAAGCCATTATCATCTCATTTACATTGTTTCCAATGAAATTTATGCTGAAATATTTTTCTACCTTTTTACAAGTTATGTTTTTGTATCTAGATATTTTTAAGATGATCCCTTTATCATTAGATTTGCTCAGTTTGATTTTGATGTGTTTTGTGCTTGGGTTTCACTGATATTCTTGCATATATAGCTTCACAATTTCATCGAATTAGAAAAATTTTGGCTATTATTTTTTCATGTATTTGGTATGTACTCTTCCCAGGACATCTTTCAGAGACCCAAACTATATATATTAGGCCATTTTAGGTTATTCTACAGCTTATATATTTTCTTTCCATTTATTTTTAGTTCTCTTTTCTCTGTGTGTTTTATTTTAGATTGCTTCTATAGCTGCTATGTATTCAAGTTAATTAATCTTTTCTTCTGCAATATCTATTCTGCCGTCATTTCTATTCAAGAGATTTTCCTATTCATACACTTTAGTTTTTATCCCCAGAATTTTAATTTCGGTCCTTTTTATATCTTTCGTATATCTACGTTTTAAATATTTGAAATTCAGATATAATATATATGTTAATATAATTTACTGCTATGTCTAACCTTTGTCAAGTCAGGGTCAGTTTGATTTTTTAACAAATCAATTTTATTGATTCATATTAATAAAGCATAAATCCATCCAAAGTGTATAATCCATGATATTTGATATAATCACATAGTTGTACATTCATTATTTCAATAATTTTTAGAGCATTTTCATTATTCCAGTAGTAATAATAAAATACTAAGAAACAAAAACCAACCAATCAAACAAATAAATAAAACTCATCACCTCTCAATCTCTGTTTCCCCTGCCGTACATTGCTGCTATTATGTTTCCTTCTCTCTAGTTTATTTGTATTTATATTTTGTAAAAACAGTCTCATATATGCAATATCACTCATATTCGTATTTTACATAAGATTTCACTGTGCTATGCAGTCCCGTGTTACATTTTTAAGCTTTCCTTCTAGTAATACAAATGTCCTTAGACTTTCCCTTTCAACCATTGTCATATCCATATAATAGCTATGCTAGTCACAAAAAGCATGATGTGCTTTCACCATTTCCATTCATCTCTGATATTTAAAAACAACCATTTAACCAATTCTGCACAGATTAACCATCAGCTTTCTATCCTTTACCCTCATTCTATTTTCCGGTGACTATAATCTAATTATTAATTCCATGAGTGTACCTAATATATTTAGTTCATAATAGTGCAACTATGTAGTATTTGTCCCTTTGTGTCTGGCTTACTTCACTCAGCATAATGTCCTCCATGTTCATCCATGTTGTCATATGCTTCACGACTTCATTTCTTCTTACCACTGCATAATATTTCATTGGGCATATACACCACAATTTATATATCCATTCATCAGTTGATGGACACCTGGGTTGTTTTCAACTTTCTGCAATCATGAATAGGTCACTATGGACATCCATGTGCAGATATCTATTCGTGTCAATGCTCTTAGTTCTTCTGGGTAGATACCTATCAATGCTATTGCAAGGTCACATGGCAAGTCTATATTCAACTTCCTAAAGTACTACCAAACAGTCCTCCACAGAGGCTCTACCATTCTAGATTTCCACCAAGAGTGAATAAGCATTCCTTTCTTTCCACATCCTCTCCAACATTTAGAGTTTTCTGACTTTTTAATAGAGGCCTGTCAAATAGGTATGAATTATATCTCATTGTAGTTTTCATTAGCATTTCCCTAATCGCTAGTGATATTGAAACTTTTTTTCACCTGTTTCTTTGCCATCTGTATTCCTTCTTTGGACAATTGTCTTTTCAAGTCTTTTGCCCATTTTTTAATTGGATTGTTTGTCTTTTTTAGGTTGAGTTGTATGATATCTTTATATATATCATGTATATTAAACCCTTACCAGGTAGGTGACTGCTAAATAGTTTCTCCTATTGTTTTGGCTGACTTTTCATCCGTTTGACAAAGTCTTTTGAGGTGCAAAAGTTTTTAATTTTGAGGTCATATTTATCTACTTTTTCTTTTGTTGCTTGTGTTTTGGGTGTAAGGTTTAAGAAACTACCACCTACCACAAGATCTTAAAGATATTTTCCTTCTTTTTCTTCTAGGAGTTTTATGGTTGTTGCTTTTATATGCCTTTATATGTCCTTGATCAATTTGAGTTAATTTTTG
>JAQZBX010001445.1:0-58278 GCA_029593785.1 Cabassous unicinctus | reverse complement strand
ATTTCAGTGACTTTATCTTTTATGTAGCCTAATTTCTTGAGCTAGAATATCTAACACAATATTGAATAATAATGATGGCAGTGTGCATTCTTGCCTTTATCCTGATCCTAGCCAGAAAGCTTTTAGTCTTTTACCATTGAGTACAATTTTAGCTGTAGGTTTTCAAATATGCACTTTCACTGTTGAGAAAGCTTCCTTCTATTCCTATCTTTTGGAATGTTTTTATCAAGAAAGGGCTCTATTTTTTGTCAAATGCATTTTCTGTATCAATTGAGAGGATCATGTGATTTTACTTCTTCAGTTTATCAATGCGATTCATTACACTAATTGATTTTCTTGTGTTGAGCCACCCTTGCATACCTTGGGTAAAAACCACTTGATCGTGGTGCATAATTCTTTTAATGTGCTTTTAGATTCTCACTGAAAGTATTTTGATGAGGATTTTTGCATCTATATTCGTTAGAGATATTGGTTTGTAATTTACTTTTTTTAGTATCTTTATCTGGTTTTGGTATTAAGGTGATGTTGTCTTCATAGAATGAGTTTGATAATGTTCTTTCCTGTTAAATTTTTTGGATAAGCTTGAGCAAGATTGTTATTAGATCGTATTTGAATGATTGGTAGAATTTACCTGTGAAGCCATCTGGTCCCTGTCTTTGCATCTTTGGGAGGTTTTAGATGATTGTTTCAATCTCTTAACTTGTGATTGGTTTGTTGAGGACTTCCATTTCTTCTAGGGTCAGTGTAGGTGGTATGTGTATTTATAGGAATTTTTCCATCTCATCTATATTGTCTAGGTTTTTTTGGCATAGAGTTGTTCACAGCATCCTCTTATGATCTCTCTTGTTTCTGGAGGGTGAGTGGTAATGTCCCTCCTCTCATTTCTGATTTTATTTCTTTGTGTCTTTTCTCTTTTTTTTTTCATTGTCAATCTAGCTGAGGGTTTATTGATATTGTTGATCTTCACAAAGAGCCAACTTTTGGTTACATTGATTCTGTTTTGTTTTTCTCAATTTCATTCATTTCTTCTCTGATTTTTACTCTTTCTTACCTTTGGCTTGGTTTGGCATTAATTTGCTGCTTTTTTTCTAGTTCCTCCAGATATGCAGTCAGGTCCTCAATTTTAGCTCTTTCTTCTTTTTTAATATAAGATTGAGGGCTATAAATTTCCCTCTGAGCACTGTCTTGGCAGTGTCCTATAAGTTTTGATATGTTGTGTTTCATTTTCATTCATCTCAAGATATTTGTCAAGTTTTCTTGAATTTTCTTCTAGTCCCACTGATTACTTAAGAGTGTATAGTTTAATCTCCATATATTTGTGACTTTTCCTTTTTCCATCCCTTATTGATTTCCAGCTTCATCCGATTATGATCATAGAAAATGTTTTGTATAATTTCAATCTGCTTAAATTTATTGAGACTTCTCTTGTAACCTAATATATGGTCTATCCTGGAGAATCATCCATGAGCACTTGAAATAACTGCATATCCTGCTGTTTGCGGGTGCAATGTTCTATAGATGTCTATTAAGTTGAGTTTATTTATCATATTATTCAAGCTTTGTTTCTTTATTTATCCTCTGTCCAGATGTTCTATTCAGTACTGAGAGTGGTATAGTGAAGTCACCAGTTATTATTGTGGAGACCTCCATTTGTCCCTTCATGTTTGCAGTGTGTGCCTCATGTATATTGGGGCACTCAGGTTAGGTGCATAAATATTTAGCATAGTTATTTCTTCTTGTTGAATTTTCCCTTTTATTAATATATGACCTTCTCCATCCCTTATATCAGTTTTGTATTTAAAATCTATTTTGTCTGATATTAGTGTCACTTCTCCAGGTCTTTTTTGTATACTATTTGCATGGGATATCTTTGTTCAACCTTTCACTTTCAATCTGACTGTATCCTTACATCTGAGGTGAGTCTCTTGTAGACAACATATAGATATCTTATATACTTTTAACCAGTTTTTCAGTCTATGTCTTTTGATTGGGAGTTCAAGCCATTAGCATTCAATGGTATTACTTTAAAAGCATTACTTACTTCATCCATATTGTTCTTTGGCTTTCTGTTCTTAAATTTTATTATTATCTTTATAGCTTTTAATTTACACTTCCTAATAATCTTCAATTCTACACTATTTTCTAAGTCTCTCACAATCGGTTTTTTCTTTCAGGCTGCAGCACTCCCTTTGGTATCTCTTGTAATTCTGGTCTTTTGGTAAAATATTCTATCAATTTTTCTTTGTCTGTGACGGTTTTGAACTAACTTTCATTTTTGAAGGACAGCTTTGCAGATACAGATTTCTTGACTGGTAGTTTTTCTCTTTCAGTACCTTAAATACATCATAGCACTTTCCTCTCCTCCATGTGTTCTGATGAGAGGTCAGCACTTAATCTTATTGAGGTCCCCTTAAATGCCATGTTTTGTTTTTCACTTACTGCTTTCAGAATCCTCTCTTTATCTCTGATATTTGTCATTCTGAATGGTAGATGTTTCAGGTAAGTTTATTCAGATTTATTCTGTTTGGGGTTCATTGTTCTTCTTTGATATTGATATTTATGTCTTTCATAAGGGTTAGGAAATTTTTGGTCATTATCTGTTCAAATATTCTTTCTGCTCCTTTTCCATTCTCTTCTTTTTCTGGGATGCCGATAATGTGTATATTTGTGTGTTTTGCTTTGTCATTCATTTCCCTGAGACCCTGTTCTATTTTTTCCATTATCTTCTCTTTCTGTTCCCATGTCTTTTCTAGTTCAGATGTTCTGTCTTTGTAATCACTAATTCTGTCCTTGAGAAATTCAAATCTGCTCTTATGAGTCTCTAATGTATTTTTAATCTCATGCATCATGTCTTTCATTCCTCTAAGGTCTGTTACTTTTCTTTGCATGCTTTCAAATTGTTCTTTATGATTACCAAGTTTCTTCTTAATAACCTTTATCTCTTTAGTCATATTTTCTTTAAAACATTTAAATAGACTTAGGAGAGTTGTGTGATTGTCATTGATTAATTGTCTTAAATCCTGTATTTCTTCAGGTTTTTTGGTTTGTTCCTTTGGCTGGGCCATCTCTTCCTGCTTTCTAGTATGGCTTGTAAATTTTTCTGATGTCTAGGCATCTGAATATGTTATTGAAATTATTCTGATGGCCTATTTCTCTCTCTTGCCTCTTGTTTTTGTTTTTTTCTGTTATTTTTGTTTTTATTCACAGCTCTTCTTTGTTATTTGGTTCAACTTATTCTAAGTCTTAAAAATTGTCCTGCTTAGGTTATCAAAATTGTGCCAGTGACTCACTAATAGGACACAGATTTTCTCCCAGGAGTTGAGTACAGAGAGACCCCAGAGCAGTTTTTGTGCATGCAATTTGCAGACCACCCAGCAGATGGCGATTATCAGTGCTTTTTCCACAGAAAGTAAATCTCAATTTTCCTGTGTTTTTGCCTGGCCAGAGGCAATATTCAAAGTGGTCTCTGCTGGCCAGATTCACTGATGAAGAGTCCCACAACTCCCCCTTCCTTTTCTCTTGTAACAGCTGGCAGAAAGGAAGATGTCTTTTCCCTTCTCAGTCATCTGCAGGGAGCCAGGGGTTTTGCCTCAGCTTAATATCTTGGGAGCGGAAGAGGGAAACCCTTCCTGGCCACCATAGGGTTTTAGCAACTCAGGTTTGTTGTTTCAGGTTCCTTGTCTCTCTGTCCCTCACCTTCCTGGGAGTTGTGAAGCACTATACTAGTCTGCTGTCCCTTGGAGAGCTTTTGACTCTTTCTCCATTGTTTTCGTGAGAGAGTTGAGACCTGCATGTTTAATCTGACACCATCTTCCCACAATTCCTCAGGGTCAGTTTTGTTGATTCATTGTTCCGCATTTTATGAGTCATGTTTTCCTACATTTTGTCATGCCAGTTAATGCTTTTGTTGGTTGCAAACACTGAATTTTACATTGTGTGAAGCTGGATATTTTTTATACCTATAAATATTATTGAGCTTTGTTCTGTGATACAGTTAAATTGCTTGGAAATATGTTGATTCATTTAGTATTGCTTTTAAGATTTGTTAATCAAAACAGTTTTCATTTGTGGCAACTTATTTCCACCTACTGATACAAGATTTTCTGATGTATTTTATTTATTTCTTCATGAATATTTAGGTTTTCATTTTGGCTAATGAAAAGAAATAATCTTTCTCACCTTGGGTGAGCATTGAAGACTGTCCATGCAACATTTACTGGAATTTCTTTCTCTAGTTTTTGATCATTTCCTCACACAATTTCACATAGTAATACTCAACTAACTACTCCTGGTTAAACCTCTGTAGATCTCCTGAGTTCTCTGTCTCTGTAACTGTGATCTCACCTTCCTCCATCCTTTGAATTCTGTCCACTTTGGCTACCCTGGACTCTGAGCTCTGTCTCCTTAACTCAGGTAGGCTCTCCTTGTGATTCCCCTTTCTGCACCATGTCCTAGAAACTCTCTTAAGACAGTGACCTGACACAAGCATAGGGCTCAGTACATATTTTCTCACATCTTAGGAATCTTTGCCCTTTATCACCTGATGTCAAGTGATTTGAAGACCATTTTTTAATATATCTTGTCTATTGTTTTTCTCATTGTTTGTTTCTGGTGGGAAAATAAATTGAGTTCCTGTTACACCACCTTGGCCCAAACAGGAATCTTTCACATTTACTGTTAATTGCCATGTGAGGTTTATTTTTTATCTCCTTGAATATGGAGAAACCTATATTCAACAAAGAAAAATTGTTTTTTATGGTCACATGACTAGAAAATGGCATAATCCAGAATTAGAATCAGTTTTGAAATCTAACGCCATTTTCTATTAATTATATCATACTTCCTGTTTTAAGACACTATAAGTATTATTTTACAATTATGAGATTTGAGAGATAGTGGGCCTTTTTCAGCTTTTGTAATTTCAGTGTTAAAATTAGAACATATAAAATCATTTAGCTTTTATCTGATATGAAGGTATGGCAAGTATCAGACACCATGAAATTTTGGCATATCAACTAAGAAGGAAACTTGAAACTTTATTCCATTCTCTAATAAATTTCGAATACTTCAGTTTTATAATGTAAATACATGTTTTAGCATATAAGTCTAACTTAAACTTTTATTCCACTCTAATTTCAAATTTATGACCAAAGGCTATTTTACATATTTGTTTCATTGTTTCCTTAGGAGGCATCAACTATCCCTTATGGTACTCAAATTCTTACTCTGGTCAATTGTTTTCAAATGGAGAAAATGTTGTACCTAGTAGCCCTTGCTAGGTAAATCTCAAAGACTTATTGGTATTCAAATTTAAAATTTTTTAAAGAAATCATGATACTGGTCATTTATGCAAACATTTTACTTTGCTGACAAATACAATCATGGTGAATATGAGTACAATTTTGGGCTCTGTAATTGCTACTAAAAAATAACACATGATGACTTATCAAACTTTAAAAAATATTACTTAGTCAAGTAAATATAATTCATATTTGAGAAACAAGATTTTACATTTATTTTTTAACTTATGACATATTTAATGATACACTTATAATTTCTTATAAATAATACCATAAAATATCTAAAAGTAATTTGCATTGAACATGTAGTAGTATGCTTATGAATATCTATTTGTTTTTCTTTGTCAAAATAATAAAAGAGAATAAAATATATCCCTATATTTTATGGAGTTTACTTAGTTGTTTTGGTTATATGAAATATATTAGCTATCTTCCTCAAGTTTAAGATTAAAGGCACAACACCTACATATGAATAAGGTTTTTATTCATTCATAAATTCAACATCGTGTCCTGTATGCAATCTATTTCAAGAGCTATATTTTGGATTTATAAAATGGAAGAACACACAATCATTTTCCTCATAGTTTAAGTAATTAAAAATGTCCAAATAAAATATCTCTGAGCAATATGGTCAATTTGTGAAGCAGAAAAAGCATGCTGCTTTGGAGAGAATAAATGTGGATGGGGTTAGATTTTAATTAGATTAGTCAAATGACATATCTCTAAGGGAGACTTATTTAAGCTAAGAAACCAAATATGAAGGAGGAAGAGCCTGCCACTCTACTGACATAGCTTATATAAAAGTTTGTACAAGAGTTCATAGAAGGGAAAGAGTAGTAAATAAATGGCTTCATAATGACAATTTGTATTGATCTGGTTCTGAAAAAATTATTTAGGATTTAGATAGAGAAAGGGAAGAGGGAGGCATTCTAGATTGGATCAATAGTGTTAAAAGCATTAGTCTGTCACAGATATCCCTAAAGAAAAGCATTTGTCCAGCTTTCTATTGCATTTATCAAGTAGTTTCCTGTTCATCTATTGTAAATTCTGCCAACCAATTTCTCTTGAGTTTATCACCTTGACTTTTTATTGATTCTTAACCTATTGCAGTATTTTTTAAGATCTAACTCAACTTCACTATGGTCAATCAGGATCCTTTCAAGGCCAGATAGACAAATACAGCTCCCCTCTTTTTGTGGTCTGAATTAACTTTTCTTGGCAAGGGTATATTATTACACAAAAGATCTATTTGGCAATGTATAGTTTACTTTTTGTATATTCAATTGTTTCATGGTATTCTTAGAACAGAAAAAAAATTAAGGATAATAATGTACCAACTACCTTTAATTACTCTCCAGGTCTTTCAGTTTTTTGGTTTTTCTTTCAACCTTCATTTTAGGTTTACCTTGTGTCTGAACAGAACATTTTATATCTGAAACCCTTAATGGAAAGGCTTTCCTGTTTTTCACAATGTTCTTTTCTATTTAGCTTTTTCTCTAAATTTAAAATATTATTTAAAGTGCCATCATCTACCTCAGCATCTTGAAAAGATGGAGAAACATAAAGTAAAGTTTGTTATCTATTCATATTTTGTTATGATAATGTTTCAATTTCCACAATCAAATAATGTTTACTATAAAAAACATATTTTCAAATATTTTGTTTTATATAATAAACTGTGGAAACTGAAAGCATAAATGTAATCAAAGTATATAGTAAAGTTATATATATTATTTTACTTAATTATCCTCTTGGACTCTATGAATAAGTGGGAGAGACAGGTATCAAGTTTGGAGAAATGGAAAAATAAAATAAAATGGAAAAATATGTGGTAAAAAATGGGGAATTTTACCTCTTTTTTCAGAAGTTCTGGAAATGTTTAAACCTAGCCCATAACATTTACACTATACATTTAATTTATACCCAGATATACAGTAGGTTTTTATAGAAGCAGTTAAGGTCAATCCCATACCTTAATAGTAACATATATTTTATTTGATCAGTTCAGGAAACTGACAGCAGCTTTCTTGGAGTCAAGCATTCTTCTCCAAAATTATGTATATATAAACAAACAAATAACACAATTTAAAGAAAAAAGTAAAAACTCTAGCTTATTTAGCTAGACAACTACAGCTGTCCAATTTAAAGAATTAGCATTTTTTAATATCATGTGTTAAAAAAAAAAGATCTTAGAGTGGAATTTCATGCATATCTCATGTTGTTATGGATTTGCTTCCTTAAGAGTGGTCTTAATTCATATTGTCTGGGATCCCATCAAAGAAAATTGCCTCACAAACATTCCACTGGTACTGCTCACACAGAAATTCATTTCACAATTTCAATGCAAAAATAAGATATTCACAAAATGTGAAAATATAGTTATCATCTTAGGACTAATATGTAAGTAACTGATTTTTTTTTAGCAGATATGAAAACTATTTCTTGTACACAATGAAGGAAAACAATGGTGAACAATCAAGTATAATCAGGGGACTAGGATGGAATCTAGTAAACAGGACTGGAATACACCTGGAAGAAATCTGTGGAGCTGCATCACCTTCCCAATAGTAACCAAAGTTGTTACCTAAACTTTTTTTTTTTTAAAGTTAATCACCTAATAGTTATTTTTGATTTGTTAGTTTGTTTTTAACTGTATACTCTCATCACAATTTTAAATGGATTTAAAGTAAGGGAGGACCACAGAGGACTGCTCTGCAAAAAATGTAAAATAAGCACTGTTTATAATATACTGAACAGAGAAAAGACACACTGTGTAAAATAGTCACAGAGACTTCTTCACTAATCATCTTGACTTGATTCAATATCAGTGAAGGCCACTGGCTTTTTGTCCTATACCAGATTCCATATTATGTTAAAAACCTTTGTTTATTTAATCTGCTTTCTAAGAATCCTAATAAGAGGAAGAGTGTTTCATTAATAGCGCATCTGATTAGAAAGCTATTTTAAATAAATGTTTCATTCTGTAAAATAAAAATGGAAAGATTTATTTGTCCATGGAGTTTATTGTGAGTTTATTTACAGAGAGTCTATTCAGAAAACATGATCCCCTCTAGGCTTTTCAGTAAAGTACATATTATCTGTCTGAAAAACTCAATGGTGACAAAATCAAGATATAGCTACTTAGTGCTGTCTCACCTAAAGAGAATGCCATTCTTTCTCTGTTTGATAATTTCTGTATAAATTTTAGATATAGCTAAATTGAATGTTACAGTGAAGCAAGAGACACATTTGCTTTATTCATATCTACAGACGTTATTGTTGGCTTCACACAGAGAAGTAAATAAACAAATTAAGTTCAGAAAGGAGATCAAATGACTGACATTTCTAAATATCTTAGAATTTGAAGGAGTGAAACATGAGAGTAGTTTAAAAAATAGGGAGGGATATTATGAAAACAGAACACTCAATTGCCCAGCAATCTGTTATATTTAGCCCAGTGGCTCTCAGTACTAGGCAAACATTAGACTCATCAGCAATATTTACAAAAAATAATGATGTCTTGGTCTCACCTGATCTGGAGTTGGGTACTTGGCATATACTAAAACCTCCCATGTGATTACAAAATGCCACCAAAGAGAACTAGAGCTTTATTTTATATATTTCAGCCTAAATGCTTGATTAAGTATTTTCTTTATATATGCATTGCTTGTTATAAATATTAGAAAATTGATCAATACTTATACTTTAAAGAAGCTATTTTAGTTTGAAAAAAATTGACATCTTCTCCCATATATTTATCAAGATTGTAAACTGAATATGTACCCTACATCCTGACACCCAAATTAAATGAAAATAACAAATTACAAAGGAAATTAATAACATTGAGGAAAAAGAAAACAGTAATAAATGTTTAAGAGATTTTAATAAATTCCTGGGGGGAAAAAGAGAAAACTGAATGATAATGGGAAATATAATTGTAGCAGTTTGGTATTATTTATGAATTCCAAAAATAGATATTGGATTATGTTTGTAAACTGGTCCATTTCACTTTTACTTGTTTAAATAATGATTAAGACATTGATTGGGTTATGTCAGTAGGACATTGAGTCCCCACCCAATTGGTGAGTGGGGACTCACAGAGAAAACTACAGGGCAGAGGAGTTAGTTGGAGTTTTTTGATGGTGGAGTCCCAGGAAGTAAAGACACAGAGAAGCAAATATGTTTGGAAAGAGAGAAGGCTCCATTAGACATGGTAGAGGCCCCAGGAAGAGAGATGAGCTATTTGCCTGAATGTATACAGCTGGCCTTGTGGAGAGAGCAGAGCAGCTGAGCCTGGAGAGAAATGAGTCCCAAGAGAGAGATGAGACTTATCCCAGCCTAGAGTTGAGGTTGGAAGAAGCTGGGGTCATGGAGCATTAGGAGGAAGAGGAAGACTGAACCCTTGCAGATGTTGGCAGCCATCTTGCTCCAGCAAGTGGCAACAGACTCTGGTGAGGGAAGTAACTTATGCTTTATGGCCTGGTAACTGTGGGTTTCTACCCCAAATAAATACCCTTTATAAAAGCCAACATATTTCTGGTATTTTGCATCAGCACCCCTTTGGTTGCTAAAACAATAACCGAGATAAGAAACTGACAAAAAGAATATATGCATGTGGGTTTACAGTGCAGAGGGAAGACAAATTGTCTGGAGATGCTCTAAGATTGAATTTGAGGTAAAATTGAAAGTGAGACTAGAAGGAAAAGTCTTAAAATTATCTCTACAGGACAGCTGCATGAGTTGAACTTCTAAACCCCATGTTATATTTATATGAAAAGAAACTAGCATTCCAATTTTCCTTTACTAGCAACAAAAATCAAAACAAATAGAACCCCCACAAATACCCCAAAAATAGAACAATATTGAACAAAAGGAGCAAGAACAGCAACAATAGCAACAGCAAAAACAGAAAGATTTTGATGAATAATATTAACTGTGTTTGGGGTTATATCATGAATCCTAAATAAAAGGCACCAGAAAACAAAACTTTCTACATAGTTAGCACAATATATGTTGCCTATTGTAACATTACTTTGAGATACATTAAAAACAAAAATCATTTGCTTTAAAATTAATATGGATAATCTGGTAGAAGCATTTATCATCTTTGTACTAGAGATAATAAATAAGTACTTCCAAATTCAGGAGAAGACAGGATTATAAAACTGCTTTTCAAGTGCTATATAAAAAGAACAAAGTAGTTTTATAAATTGAAAGACTGAGGAATGTTTCCTTCCACTCACTCTTTTTTGAAGGAGTTACTTGAGAATATATTCTAGCAACATATGCATGTGTATTAGTCAGCCAAAGGGGTGCTGATGCAAAATGCCAAAAGTCAGTCAGTATTATAAAGGGCATTTATTTGGGGTAGAAGCTTACAGTTCCAGGCTTAAGTTACTTCCCTCACCAGTCTATTGCCATGTGTTGGAGCAAGATGACTGCTGACGTTCAGCCTTCCTCTTTCTCTTAAGGTTCCATGGTCAGGTTCTCTAGGCTTTGTCTTTCTTCCCCAGGCTCGATTCTCTCTGGACTCAGCTGCTTTATTCTCTCCAAAAAGCCAGCTGTAGACTATCAGGCAAAGAGCTCATCTCTTTTCCTGGGGCCTTCTCTCCTTCCTCACAACTAAGCTCCTCTGTGTGCTTACTTCCAGGGGCTCCAGCTCAAAATCTCTAGCCTACCTTCTCCGTGGTGCAGTTTTTCTGTGAGTCCCTGCCCACAAATGGAAAAGAGCAGTTCACAAACATAATCCAATATCTGTTTTTGGAATTCATAAATAATGCCAAACTGCTACACTCCACCTTCAGAATTCCAAAAAGACATTACAATAGTAAAAAAAAAACAACCTTATTTCAGTAACAATATTAAGTATAAATCATATCAAAATCAGTTTAAAGAAATACAGTTTGCCTTGAGGCAAAGTCCCATCTGGCTATAGACCTTTGAAACTTGGAAAACAATTTACTTGCTTCCAATACACAAAAGGACAGATAAAGGAAAAACATTTTCATTATCATAAGGAGAAATTGGGAGGGAAAAATGAGTCGATGGTCCTCTACAGTTCAGTAAAACTGCAGCCCATACTCCATTCAATTTCAAAGTCTGAGAGTCATTCTTTAGATGATGGTTTCTTCTCCCTGGGGTCATATGGGGACTCATTTTTTTCCCTCAGGATTGTGCAATGGCCATTTTCTTGGTTCTACCTTCATAAAGCATCTGGGTGGTGACCAAGCTCCAGACCTCACCTTTCAAGAGCATTGGGGAGATGGCCACACTTTAACCAATCTTTAGATTAGAGTCTTACTCCCTTTAGTACAGTGAAGTGAAGACAACATCCTCTCTAATCTTTGGCATACAGGTTCAATCCTCTCATAGCAATGAGTTGACCATTGGGCCATCCCTAATCCACAGGACAGGTCCACTCCTCTCAGACCTTTTGGGTGCTGACCTTAACTGCCCTAATCCTTGAAGAATGTTTTCCACCCTTTCTGTACCCTGGGGTGGCAAAACTCTCCTTGAACATTGGGTGGGGACATCCATGCTGTTCAACTGCTGGGGCAAAATCACCCTCTCTGTACACATGGGTGTGGTTCCTCTCTTTTCCCAAGGAAATGTCTTATTTCCAGAGCTCAGCTTCTAGGTTTTCCTCTTAAAGCTTTTCCCCTTCAATCTCTCCTTTACATGTCCCTTTTAGTCCAAGCTGACAGTGGTTTTGCTCATACAGCTCTTTCAAAAAGCTTGTTGGTTTAGCATGCAAGAAGCAGGGGTCCAAGCCATCAGACAGTAAGACTTTCCACAAGTCTTTCAGAGATAACTGCATCTTCAATCCTGATTTACAAGTTCTAAGTTTAGTTATGTCCTCAGATGGGGCACTATTGTCTGGGAGCTTGATTTCCAGAGGATTGGAATTTCCAGAATCAGTTTCTGTTTCCTTGTGCCCAAAAATTCAGTCCTCAGCTTGTCTCTCTCATTTAGCATTTTACTATAAGCTGGAAGGAAAAGCCAAGCTGCATTCTCTGAGTGTACCTTGGACAGTTCTTCAGCTAAATGCCCAAGCTCGCCATTTTCAAATTCTGCCTTCCATAAAACACCAGGAGTTAATCTTGCTAAGTTTTCTGCTACTTTAAAACATAGATCGCCTTTCCTGCAGTTTCCAAAAATAGTTTCATCATTTACTTCTAAGGCTTCATAAAAAGTCTCTTTAGCATCCATATTACTAAGAGTCTCTTCAAAACAAGCTAGGCCTTTTCCATCAAGCATCTCACAATTCCTCCTTACCCATTTATAAAACCATTCCAGCAATTTGATAATCGCAAAAGCATTACCCCACTCCTAGCTCCAAGTTCCCTATTAGTCAGCCAAAGTGGTGCTGATGGAAATTACCAGAAATTGGTCAGTTTTTATAAAGAGTATTTATTTTGGATGGAAGCTAACAGTTACCAGGCATAAGTTACTTCCCTCACCAGTCTATTGCCACGTGTTGGAGCAGGATGACTGCTGACATTCAGCATTCCTCTTCTTCTTAAGGTTCCATGGTCAGGCTCTCTAGGTTTTTTCTCTCTCCCCAGGGTTTGATTCTATCTTGGCTCAGGTGCTTTGTTCTCTCCACAAGGCTAGCTGTGAACTGTCAGGTGAATGGCTTATCTCTTTTCCCAGGGCCTTCTCTCCTTCCTCACGACGAAGCTCCTCTGTGTGCTTACTTCCTGGGACTCCAGCTCAAAACCTCCAACCTCCCTTCTCTGCGGTGCACTTTTTCTGTGAGTCCCCACACACCAATGCGGCAAGGACTCAAAATACTACTGATGTGGCCCAATCAAAGCCTTAATCATTATTTAATCAAGTAAGCCTCTGAATCAAATATAATCTAATATGCTCTGAGGAAAAGACCAGTTCACAAACATAATCTAATATCTATTTTTGGAATTCAAAAAAATGCCAACCTGCTACAGTATGTAACATAAGAAAGAGGAAGTACATGATTCTGAAAACTTTGACTCTAACCCAAGAATATAGGAATAAAATTATCAGGAAAACTGCTTGGCAGAGTCCTGGTGAAATGAGAGCTGAGTGGCAGGGAAGAGGTTTCCAGAAGAGAGCACCAAAAATGAGTCTATGGTGAGGACACAATTATTTGAACGGGAGAAAAAGAAAACCAGAAAACATAGAGAAATGTGTGTGGATGTGTAATAATCATCTTTATAAATATTTTCTGCAAAGGATATTTTAAATTTAGGATCCTGTTTTTTCCTATGTACTTCATTTTAATCATACCAATCGTGAATAAATGGTAATGTAAAAATAAACAAATAATATATTAATAAATGCAGGTGACTTTTATAAATATGAAGTGGCTCTTTTTTTGCTTTGTAATTCTTATTTTTTGGTCATATTCTTTTTCTTGATATGTTTATTGATATATCTACTTACCCTAGATAGAATATCCTTGGCATGTATTATTTTAATGTATTTATATATATCCCATTAATGTAAATGAAATCTTAAAATAAATATATAAAATAATTGTAGCAAAGCATATAAAATATATATATATTTAAAAATAATTTCACATCAAATGCCCAGATAATCATCACTAATTTAAAATCTTGAATATGACCTGTATCTTAGGACACCCTTCTTGATGATATCTCCTTTCTTATTTCCTAGGGACAATCAATATCTTGATTTTTGTGAAAATAATCTTCATGATTAACTTTATAGATTTGCTATCTAGTAATTTGTTACAGACATTTTAATATGCGGTTTGTGTTTTTATTTAAACTGACTAATACTAGTTGTATTTGTTTGTGATATTTATTTCACTCAACATTATGTTTAGAAAGCATTTTGTGTTGAAGCATTTAAAGTTCTTTTTTTTTTTTTATTCAAATATAGTACTCTATCATGTGAATATATCACAGTCTTCTGTTGATAAACATTTCGGTGGTTTCCAGTATTAGACAAGTAAAAATGACCCTATGAATATTTTGGTCCATGTTTCTTAGTGAACATGAGCATGCAACTCTTGGAATGAAACTGAATTTCTATTAAAATCATGTAATCATCTGCAATATTACCAGGCAATGCAAAATTTTTTTCTAAGTAAAATAACGATTTTCATTCCCAGGAATAGTGAGAATCCCATTGGTCTATATGTTCTTGCCAAAAGTTGTTGGAATTTTGTAGCTTTGTCAAACTATTTTGTATGTAATAATATCTTATAGTTTTTAGTTTGCCTTTTCCTGATTAAATTAATTTGAACACTATTAAATATACATTTTGGGCATATTAGATTTCACATTTTATAATGTGCATGTACCAGCCATTTCCTCCTTTTTCGGTTGGTCTCTCTAAGTTTTCTCCTAGATTTATCTTTTAATTTCACTTTATTATGCCAGTAGACAAATAGATGTTCCTAATTTTAATATCACTGAAATTAGCAAAATTTTCTATGATTTGAAATTTTTACCACTCATTTAAGAAATCCTTTATTATCCAGAGTTCATGAAGAGAGTTGACTTTTTTTTTTTAATCTAAAAAATTTGTAAAGTTTGCTCTTTCCATTTAAGTACTTACTCTCTGAAGAACTGATTGTCATTTATGGTATGTATAACCAGTTTTCTAAGCACCGTTTATTGACAAATTTATTTTACATCATTGATCTGCAATATTAGCTCTCTTAAATATCATGTGTCCATATTAATATTGTTTTTATTTTCCTCTACTTTTCTGTCAAACTGACCTGTCTATTACTTTGCTAATGCCATACTGTATTCATTATTTTAGCTTTATTAAAATTATTCTTAATTTGTTCTTCTTCCTCAATAAACTGCTAGTTTTCTATTTCATATGCATTCTAGAATTAGCTTGATAATGTTTTAAAAAAATTAATTGAATTTTACTTGGGATGCATTGATTCTAAAAATCAATTTGAGAGAGAAATGTTATCTTTAAGGTCTTTCAATCCCAGAATATCATAAATCTTTCAACCAGTTTTGATTCTCTTTAATTGTTATGTCAGTTTCTACACTACTATGCCAAATACCACACCATGGGGTGGCTTATACAATGATAATTTATCATCTCATCATTTCAGTGACTAGAAAGCTTGCTTCCTACCAAGGTCAGTAGCATTCTGACTGCCTGACCATCCTTGGGTTCCTTGGCTTTCCCATCACATGGTGATTTCCTCTCCATTCTCTTCAGTTTTCCACTGACTTCCAGGTTCTGGCTTCTCCCTGTGGCTTATTCTCACTATATCTGAATTTCTTGTGTTTATGAAGGGCTTCACTAATCTAAAGTAAGACCCAGCTGCATGATTCACAGTTCACCTCCACTAAGAGTATGCAATTGAATTTATTTCTCCACTAAAGTTACATAGTGTCCTTTGTCCTTACCATAAACCTATGTTATAATAGCACAGATGGAAAGTGAACTATTTTGAACAATATTTCTCATTTTCCTCTTTATGCCTGAAGGAATAGCTCCATAATTAATCAAACATGGAAGAGCAATCACCAATAATTTGATTTATCAAATTATTTGCTTTATATAAGTAATATATCTGCTATAATTTCATATTTAATATGACAGTTACAGAACAAGAATGTGAAAAGTCAATGAGATATTACATATTTAGATTATTCATAGCCTGGTATTGAAAATATATAATTAATAAATCAAATTACCATATAAATATCATTAGGTAAGAAAATATTTAATATCATTTAATGTAATTGTAAGTATATATGGTCAAAATCTGATTACAACACTGTTACTGAATAATTTTGGCCTATTAATACATTTTGTCAAATAATTTAATAACGTTCTGTTTTAATGACAATTGTCCACATTTTGATCAGTCTATAGTATGTATTACTTTGGGCCATTTAAAAAGATTAAAGAATACACCTACAAAATTTAAAAATCTGAATAAAGAAATGTATCTCATAAATTTATTAAATATAATTATTTATTTCTCAACTTCTATTTCTCATCATTGTTGAAGTTTTAAAGATAGGCTATTTTGAAGACTATGGAAGTCAGATATGAAAAATTCATCCCACAAAATCTTATAAAATCTCAAAGTCTTTGGTAGGGGACACATATTCATTATTGCTGTTTTGTTCATTGCACCAAATTTTTATGTATTGTCAGCTTTTACAAATGGAAGATTTCTAATTGTAAAAGCAACATTTAGAAGAATCCATGAAAAAAATCCAAAAGTAACATACAAAATATAAAACAAAGAAAACTTAAATCTTATAGTATTTGGAAGACGTATATAATTTTGGTATACAAGAGATCAAAAGCAGAATCAAACTTTGTTCAACTGAATTCATTTTACAAAGATAGCATAGATCACCAGATTTTATATTTGACATTTGTCCTGTGATTCATTGTGATATTTCCATAGTTTAATTTTTTTAAATATGGAAGAAGACACTGAATAAAAGAAAGATGTTACCTTGAAAAAAGTACTAAAACATTGTATTGTTAAAGTATTGTCTCATGTGAATAATTACTAGGTGTTTAATCCTGGACTCCCTGGACACTTTTAAAAGTATATTTCTAATTCTTTCCTCACATCCTTTGGTCTATTGTTGTTATAATTTAATTTTATATGATAGTAAAAATCAATATATTACTAATAATGTTGCTTTAAATTAGCATGCATCATTCAAAGAAAATAAACACAAGTAAAAATAATTTTATTTTATATCATTTATTCCATTTCCAATGTTATTCATCTCCTGAGTTGTTACAATAGAACTGTATTATAGTTCTTCTATTTCCTTTATTATTTGCTGTAGAATAAGTCTGCTGACAATGAATTCTCTCAATATTTATTTATCTGAGAAGTTTAAAAAACTTTTTTTCTCCCATTATTGAAAGATGTTTTCTCTGGGAGTAGAACTCAGGGTTGATATTTTTCTCTTTCATCACTTTAAAAATTTCATGCCACTGTCTTTTTGTTAGGATGGTTTCTCATGGGATGTCTGCTGTAATTCTTATTTTAGTATTTCTGTATATCATAATGTGTTTCTCTCCCTCTCATTGACTTCAAGATTTTCTCTTTATTTTTTTAGTTGCAGCAATTTGCACATGATATGCCTTTGTATGTTTCTGTGTGTGTGTGTGTGTGTGTGTGTGTGTGTGTGTGTGTGATGGCTTGGAGTTCTTTGAGATTCTTGATCTCTTTTTGATGTATGTCACCTGGAAAAGTCTGTCATTATTTGGTCAAATATTTCTTCTTACCTGGTCATTCTTTCTTCTCCTCCTGGGATTACAATCACTCCTATATTAGGTTATTTGAGTTTGGCTCAAATCTGTTTGTTGCTCTGTTTTAACTTACCCTTTATTCCTTTTGCATTACAATTTGGGTGATTTCTATTAACCTATCTTAAAGAATAGTGATTTTTCCTTGGCTAAAACAAATTAATTGATAGTTTGTTGAAAATGTTATTCATCTCAATTACTGTGCTTTTTATTTGTAGAATTTCCATTTGATTGTTCCTTACAGTTGGCATCTCTCTGCTGAACTATCTACCTGAACTTTCATGTTGTCTACCATTTCCATTAGGGACTTTAAGATACTAATCACTTTATTAATCATTTTATTTAAATGTTATATTACACATTTTATTTTAAATTCTCTTCTGGAGAGTTCCAACATCTGCGTTTTAACTTAATCTTGTTCCAGTGAATGATTTGTTTATTTAGACTGCTTTATCTTGCCATTAGTATGCATGATATATTTTTGAAAGTTGAAAATGTTTAATAAGTAGTATGTAGTTACTGATTTTTTTTTTTTTTTTTTTTTTTTTTTTTTTTTTTTAAGCATGGACACAGATTCTGTCAAGCCTTCCTCTGGAGGATTGTTTATTACTATATTCCAGACTTGAGAAAGGTTTGGAGTTTGGAGTTGTTGCTATAGTTACTCTCAGTGCTTGTGAGATTTCAAATCCCAATAGTCATACTTTGTTTTTACCTGCCTTTTAGACTTGGTCTTTTTATTTTGTTTTGTACTGTTCCCCAAAAGTATCTCTCTTGCCAACTCTATCACCTGTATACCACTGTTTTTATTTAATGCTTATCTGTGTGATGGTGGTGTGTGTGTGTGTGTGTGTGTGTGTGTAGTGTGGTTTTGTGTGTTACAGGGTACATTGTATCTCAGTCTTATGAGGGCACTGTGAACTGGATCTTTGGGGTGTGACCTTCTCAGGTGTTTTACACTCTTCTCCAGATATAATTCTAGCCCCAGCATGTATCCCTATACCTCCAACAGAGGTAGAGGTATTGTTTTATTTTTCGGTTTTCCCCTATTTCTCTTTCTCAACTGCAAAGTGTTTCCACCATGTACTCAGTCTAGAAGGTTTGAATGTTGATGTCCTTCTCCCTGTAGATTAAGGCTTTGTTTCATGTTTGGCAAAGGGGAAATAAATAAGCCTGGGTGACATTTTTGCAGTGGCTGCTATTCTCCTTCCCCAGCCGATCCAAGGGGGATTTTCCAAGGGTTTTTTTTTTTTTTTTTTTTTTTTTGCAACATTCTTCCTGATCTTCCTTGTAAGTGTCTGTTGCAGTTCTTTTTGGAGGAAAAGGTTGCAAGTCCTCTTAAGTGTGCCTTACCTAGTAAAATTACACTCTAATTCTAACTTAAACTTGTCCTTTATCAAGTCATCTCTAATTATAGCTTCATCTTCTTTTAGGTTTTATGGCATTTAGCAGTTTCAGGTATGCAAATGCACAGATCCTATTTCTCCCAATGTGTATCTGTAGACTTACAGTTTATTACTTGATCTGGGACATTAGTTTTCTGATGGTTTCAACAAGACTTGTTAATTTTCAATTTTCATGCAATAAAGTTGGGACTCATGCCCTCTCCAGCTTCAACATTTTTCTAGATTTTGAATACCATTTATTCTTCTGATAACACATACATTTATATTCTCATTCCCAATTGTGCATTTAAGTGTCAAACTGTCTAATTTATCAGAAGATATATCCATTGAATATTTCATGGAAACTTCAAAATTAATGTATCAAAAATGAAACAATTTTTTTCTCCATAACCCAACAAATCTCATCTTTTACTAGTCACCCTCTTTTAAGTAAATGACACCACCTTACACCCAAAAGTTCCTGTTAAAACTATTATATCCATACTTAATTCCTCTCTTTCCCATAATCCTAAATCTATCCCTTAAAAAAACATGTGTTCTTCCTCAAAATATGTCTCTAATTTCCACTTTCCTTCTTCCTTCTCTAGTTCAGTTATCATCTCTCTCTTCCAAAATCATCTTTTACCATCATCTGTTAAAATCCATTCTCCTGTTCAAACCATGTTATTGTATGTCTCTTCCCAGAACCTTTCAATGATTTTGCCTTGCAATTAAAATAAAATCTTAACTCCGTATAAGGGTCAAATAAGCCCTAAGCAATTCCATTATCTGATCTTTCATAAGCCCTCTTATTCCTCACACCATAAGTCTTATACTCTGGCTTTAGAGTCTTTCTTTTTCTTTCCCTAAAATCTGTCAAGCGTTTCTCTGTCTGTAGGCATTTGCACTTAGGTTTTATTTTTGCAAAACCATTTCCTTCTTAACTTCTGGATCTCAACTCAGATATCTCCTTCAAAAGTTCTTTCCAGATCACTCTATCTAGTGTTCTACTTGTCTCACAGTCAGGTTTACAGTATCACCTTTTTTATCTTCACAGAATTTAATAAAATTCAATTAAAAGAAATTTGTCGTGGATTATTTGCTGTTTGTTGTTTTGTTTTTGTTGTTGTTTCCAACCTCAGGAACTTCTGAAGGAAGGAACTATGCTGTTGCTCTTGAGCTGGACTAATCAATAAATAAATATGAATCAAATGCATGGAATCAATGTGGTGGAAATCAAGGACTCTTGAATATGAAATTTAAATATAAACCACAACAGTATGTGAAACTCTTCTAGACACTTGAATATTGGCTACAATGCCAGAAAGCTGAGGATAAAGAGATATCAAGGACCACAATTTATGAAGGGAGTTACAAACAAGTTGGGAGAGCCCCAACCAGAAAATTCAACCTCTCCAATTACTCATATGCAAATTAAAAATGGAAAAGGGAAATGGTGGAAAAATTTGTGGAAAATATTACAGCAAAATAAAGAGCCTTGAAGAAAATTTCTCATAGAATATATGGTGTTTGTAAAGAAGATTGATATCTCACTCTCAAATTTGAAGACTGCTTTCTTTCTTTCCTTCTTTCTTTCTTTCTTTTTTTTTGATGTACCAGGGCCAGGAATTGAACTCTGGATCTTGTACATGGGAAGCAGGCACTCAACCACTTGAGCTACATCTGCTCCCCCAAAGACTCCTTTTGTAGTGGACCTGATGAACTGATGTCTATGTCTATTTGAGTACTGAAAGAAAGTACTAAGAGGAGAATTTCAGATGTAGAGAAGCATGTATTTCTTCTTCATCTGTTTTGACAAGGGTGAGTAAAATTTCTAGGAATGCCATGGAGCTTTATTAAATGTTTTCTGTCCAGCATAATGGCCTACCAGAAAAACCTGAAAGATGTACTTATAGAATTGGAACCAAGAGAAAAGGGGAAGGGCAAAAGATATTTAATCTGAGCAAATATCCCTCATAGAAAGAATTTGCAGCAGGGAGATTCCCCTCTAAAACCCTCTAAAAAATTTACATTACACTTTGCTTGGGCATCTGGCCATTGTACATCTGTCACCCATCAGGTGCCAGTAGCCAGTCTATCTTAGCTAGAGAATCAGAGACTGCAATAAGGAAGATGGCTGTTAGTAAGATGCGCTTGTCTCCTTCTTCTCTCCCTTGTCCCTCAACACACTGGAGATGAAAGAGGCCCAGTAAAGGAAAGGAAGAGCCCATTGCATCCTATCACCCCTCAAGTTTGCTTAGGATCAACATAACTAATGATAAGGATGACCCTTTAATTGAATATTAGATTGTAGTTTTAACAAGGTATTTTTAAAATGCTTGTTGCAGAATGTTTGAAATTAGTGATTGGGAAATTACCTAGTCAATTGATGGGTGTAGAATACAGCATCAAACTGTTTGATAAACTGATTATTATATGTTAACTGACTCCCTTATCAGGAGTGCATGAAGTAAAACTCAACCCCTAGCAGATAGTGGCCTTCTGGCCTTTTGCCCAGAGCATATATAAATATTTTCTGGCAACACACTGGCTCACCCCTCTGTATGTCTGTTCCTGATGAGGAGAGAGTGGGGTCCCTGCACTATGACACAACCACAAGTTTTGCATGGAACATCTCCCTGTATCAGCCACATATTGAGACCAAGTGGCCATTTGGGATTAATGCCCGCTAATGAAACTGACCTTGTTTTGTCTCCTCTATATGAATAACTGTGTTCCATCTAGTGTTTGTGTAAGTCATGCTCTTTTTGATGACCTCCACACATACAAATCATAGACTCAGTTGAGACCCAAGGCCTGCTGTTCCTGGTGGCAAATATTGTTTTGCTCTTTTTACCTTCCATGCAGGGATGCATCTTCCCTAGTTGGGATAATGGTTGTCTACATTTCAGACTGACAATTAGGTGCAAAAGCTTGGTATTAAAAATGTATACATAGTCCACCATAATTGATAGACTTTATATGTTATATCTCTGAGTCTCACTACCAGAACCTCAAGTTCTACAATTGTTTTCAGACTAAAACTGCAGCAACATGATTCCTACTTGCAAACCTAGCCCTCCTCTTGGCTTCAGGGTCAAAGTAGACATTTACAAATGTAATCAGATATGTATTAACAGTTGACCTATTTTAAGCCCTGTTTTGATAATATTATATTCGTTAGACCATCATGATGCCTTTTTCATGTCAAAACCCTGCTGTGTTTTCTCCATTTATTGAATTCATTACCGTTATGATTCTCTTAAGGAGAAATTTTGCCTCAATTAGAGTGCATTCAAATATCCTCTCCTCTTGCTGTTCACTGGTTAGTTCTTAGAACAAGACCAAAGTCCACTTTTTTATCTGGCTCTGGAGATCTAGGTTTCTCCTCAGGGCTACTCTGCATTGTTATGTATGGGATATACTATTTAGACATGCTTCCTCTAAGGTTTTTCATCTATTTACTTAATAAATATCTTACTTTTAAAAGTAAACATTTTCTTTATATTATAATTTTAGGGATAGGTGATTTATATAGATATCACAAATTTCTACCAGATAGTAACATAATTTCTTATTCTAACAGAAATCAATATATGTATGATAATTTTCTCTTAGATGAAAGTCAAGCATATTATTCTTATTGCTCTATTAACTTTCTGCTTTAACTTACATAGGAGGAACAAATTAAAAAATCAAGAACACTATTTAATATAACAAAACCTAAATAAAAACCTGCTTTCTAAACTTGCAAATTTATTTATAAGGAAGTATTTGAAAATTTAAAAGAAACAAGTCTATTTACTAGTCCTCCATCTAAATTAGATATTTATAATACATGTCATGTATTCTTTGTTTAAAGTATCATAAAGATATGGCTAAATTTTCAATTTAAATCTACAACTCCTTTCATTGTGACAAGACTCAAAATGTAATAATAAATTTACCATTAAAAGACAAAGGTTGTTATAAAGCCTAAATTAGATTTTATTATGTAATGAATCACTGATCACAATAATTATTTATTTGGAAATTTTGACAGTACAAAAATTAACTACTTTTAAATTTTAGTGGTGATGGGGTTTCAAAAGGGAGCATCTCAAAACCAAACATTTCAAGAAAGGAAGTAGTTGTTACAGCTGGAGAAAGAATTAGGCAGAGGCTTGTATAGATTGAGCACCATTGCTTCAGAATGAGTCAACCATGAACAGTTTTTATCTTGCTTTCTTCTTAAAATTGTTTATTACTAGTATAAAAAACATTACTTGTTTTTCCATGCTGATCTTGAACCCTTCCTGCCACTTTGCTGAACTCATTTATTAGCTCTAGTAGATTGTGGATTTTTCAGGTTTTTCTATATATATAAGTATATATAATCTGCAAATAGTGAAAGTTGTATTTCTTCTCTACCAATTTGGATGACTTTTATTCTTTGCATTGCCTCATTGTTCTGGCTAGAACTTCTAGTACAATGTTAAAAACAGTGGTAAGTTTAACTTATGGAGTTAAACTTCAATGTATCAATTAACAGGTGACAGAATGTGGATTGTAAAATATTCAATAAGATTGCAAATTTGTGGAACTGGATTGGGTTGATGATTACACATTAAAATGAGCATAACTCACACCACTGATTTGACTGTGTCTGAAAAGCATAGTCTAGGGAGGTAAATTTTAATGGAAAGAGACTTAGAGGATGATCTAGGGACTGTATAACGTAGTGATTTCAGGGGTTGGTGAGGATTCTGGTTAATAATAAAAACATAAGAATGTTTCTCTGTTACAAGATGTTAAGAGTATGATGATAACATGAGGAAAATACAAGCAATTTAACATAGACTGTACTTAACAGTAACAGTGTAATGTTTTTGTAGAAAAGGCAAAGAAGGTACTATATCAATGCTAAAGGTAAAAGAAAAGAATATAGGATTTAGTTTTATGATATGTGAATATGATCAAGCATCTTTTTTTTTCCTTTTCTTCATTAACAAGGAGACCTTGGTTATGTCATTTAACCAATCTGTCCTCCTTTATTCATCTTTTGTAACACTGGAGAAACAATTGAGTTTGTTTTTAGGATTAAATAAGATAAATGTACCTGGACAGGATTTTTTAAAGTAATGTTTCTATAGTTTGATAAGCTGCTTTTTGTCTGTTATTTTATATTTTGAAGTTGAAATAAGGTTTAAAAAATAAAAGAGTTGTGGGAAGGAGATGTGGTTCAGCAATTGAGCTCCTGCCTATCACACGGGAGGTCCCAGATTCGGTTCCTGGTGCCTCCTGGAGAAGACAAGCAAGACAGCGAGCTGACGTGATGGGCAGGCACAGTGAACTGGTGCAACAAGATGATACAACAAGGAGACAAAAAGAGGAAAGACAATGAGAGGTACAACAAAGCAGGTAGCTAATGTGGTTGAAGTCATTGAGTGCCCCTCTCTCACATGAAGGTCCCAAGTTCAGTTGCCAGTGCCTCCTAAAGAGAAGATGAGCAGACACAGACAGCACACAGCAAATAGACACAGAGGGCAGATAGCACAAACAATGGGGGCGGGGGCGGATAAATAAATAAAATAAAGGAGTGGCGAGAGTGAACATCCTTGCCTTGTTCCTTTTCTTGAGGGAAAGCTTGCAATCTTTCACCATTGATTTACCTGTGTGTTGTTTGTTTTTTGTTTGTTTATTTGTTTGTTTGTTTTTGAATCATGTTGAAGAAGTTACCTTCTATTCCTAGTTTTCTGAAGGCTTTTATCAAAAAGGGGTGATATTTTTTGTCAAATCCCATTCATGTATTGTATTAGTCAGTGTTTCTTTAGGGAAATAAAACAGACAGGAGATATCTGTAAATAGTTTGTGATTTTATCAAATTGTCTGACTTGACTGTGGAGATGCACAAATCCAAATTCCTTAAGGCACTCTGTAAACCAGGAACACAGATTAAGGTCCTCATTGAATTCCCCAGGACACACTAGCTATCTGAAGCAGAGACAGAAATTCTCTTTCTGAATGCTGAAATCACTTCTCCTTTTCAAGCCTTAACTGATTGGATGAGACATCACTCGTTGCTCACCGCAATCTCCTCAGTTGATCATAGATGTAACCAGCCATCTATGTAATCAACTCACTGTTGATTAAAGTCCATTAAATGCCCTTGTATTACAATAGTTAGTCCAGTGCTTGCTTGACCAAACAACTGGGCACCATTATCTGGCTGAGGTGACACATTAGTCTAACCATTACACGAATCAATTAAGGTGATCATGTGGTTTTCTCCTTCATTCTATTAGTGTGGTGCATTATGTTTATTGACTTCCTTATTTTGAATCACCCTTGTATACCTGAATAAATCCCATTTGATCACAGTGTATAATACTTTCAACGTGCTAATGGTTTCTTAGTAGTTTTGTTTATGGTTTTTGCATCGATATGTTTTTGCATTCATAAGTGATATTGGTCTGTAATTTTCTTTCCTCATGTTATCGTTATCTGATTTTGATATTATATGATGCTGACATCACAGGATGAGTTAGGAAGTTTTCTCCTCTTCAATTTTTGCTAGAGTTTGATCAGGATTGGTGTTAATTTTTCTTGGAATGGTTAGTAAAATTCACCAATGAAAACAGCTGGATTTTTGCTTTTCTGTTTTAGAAGTGAGTCAGTCTCTGTACTTGTTATTGGTCTGTTGAGAATTTCTATTTCTTCTTCAGTCAGTGTATGTAGTTGACATTTTTCTAAGAAACTTCCCATTTCATCTTGGTTATCTTACTTGTTGGTGTACAGTTTTTCCTAGTACTCCCTTATGCTGTGGTATGTACCACAGAAAAACATGTTCTTAAATGTAATCCATTCCTGTGGATGTGATCCCATTGTAAGTAGAAACTTTTGATGAGGTTATTTAAGGTCAAGTGTGGCCCACCTCAATCAGGTGTCCTATGTTACCAGAGTGAAATTAAGACAGTAAGAGAAATCCACAGAAAACAAGAGGCTGAACATCAATGGACCCTGGATGAGAAGAGAGACACCAGGAGATGCTACCATGTTCTTTGCCAATGATTGCTAGCAGCCAGCCCCAGAATGCCACAGCTTTCAGGGAGAACATATCACCTTTATGATACCTTGATTTGGATTTTCTTTAAGTCTCAAAAATTGTAAGCAAATAAATATCCATTGTTTAACCCTACCCATTTCATGATATTTTATTGAGCAGCCAAGAAAACTAAAACACCTTATAATCCTTTTTATTTCTGTGGGTTCAATAATAAGTTTCCCCTTACATTTCTGATTTTATTTATTTGTATCCTCTTATTTATTCATAAGTCTAGCTAAAGGTTTGTCAATTTTATTGATCCTATCAAATACATCTTTTGGTGGTGTTGATTCTCTCTATTGAGTTTTATTCTCTTTTATTTATCTGTGTCCTAATCTTTTTTATTTTCTTCCTTCTATTTTCTTTGGGCTTAATTTGTTCTTCTTTTTCTGGACATTCCATTTGTGAGGTTAGATTTCTGATTTGAGATCGTTATACTTTTTTTATAGCACAGAGAGATACAAATTACCCAGTCAACACTACATTTGCTGCATCCTGTATGTTTCGGTATGTTGTGTTTTCATTTACTTTTGTCTTAAATATTACCTAGTTTCCCTTGTGATTTCTTCTTTGACCTATTGGTTGTTTAAGAATGTTATTTATTTCCAACATATTTGTGAATTTTCCAATTTTCTTTCTATTATTGGTTGGAAGTTTTTCTCTTACAGTATCTTAAATATATTATACCAGTATCTTCTTGCCTCCATGGTTTCTGGTGAGAAATCAGCACTTAATCTTATTGGTATCCCTTATATGTCATGCATTGCTTTTTTCTTGCTGCTCTCAGAATTCTGTCTGTCTTTCACATTTGACGTTCTGATTAGTATGTGTCTCGGAGTTGGTCTATTCGGATTTTTGTGGATGGGAGTAAGTCGTGCTTCTTGGACATGGATATCTATGTCCTTCAATAGGGTTGGGAAATTTTCTACCATTATTTCCTCAAATATTCCTTCTGCTGCTTTTCCCTTCTCTTCTCCTTCTGCGACACCCCTGGCATGTATGTTTGTACATCTCTTGCTGTTAAGTTCCCTGAGAACTTGTTCAAGATTTTCCAAACTTTTCTTCATCTCTTCTTTTGTATGTTCACTTTCAGAGGTCATTTCTTCAAGCCCGCAAATCCTTTCTTCTGTCTCCTCAAATCTATTATATGATTATAGTGTATTTTAAATTTCATTTATTGCACTTTTCATTCCCATAATATCTGCTATTTTTATATGTATGCTTTCAAATTCTTCTTTGTGCTCATCCAATGTCTTCTTAATATCCTTAATTTCTTTAGCCATCTCATTGAATTTATGAAGGAGATGTGTTTGAACATCTATGATTAGTTGTCTCAACGCATTTATATCCTCTAGAGGCTTATCTTGTACCTTTAACTGGGTGACATCTTCCTGTTTCTTGGTGTGGATTGTAATTTTTTGTTGGTGTTTTGGCATCTGGCTTACTAAATGTATATATTCTGGGTGCAGTTTTTCTCTTTAGTTTAAGGCTTCCTACCTTTTCCCCCTTGCTGGTTGTGTAGTAGGAGCAAAGGATATAGTTGGTGCTATAACCTGTGAAGGCTCAAGCTGTCCTCATTGCCCCAGGGACCGATGAATATTCTCCCAACTTTCTCCTTTGCCAGGGATAGGGACAGAGCCACAGTAGTGTGGAAAAATTCAAGTCGTGTAGGCCTAGACTGTAGTTGCCCAGAGAGACTGATGAAGTTTCATGCCCTTTTCTCCCCTACCTGGGGCGGGGATGCAGCTACAGGTGTGGGCAGCAATCTATTCAGTACAGGTCCAAGATGACTGCAGTTTCCCTAGTAGACTTCCAATTATTCAGTCTGTGCCAGTCAAATGTACCTGCAGTTACCTGGATAGGCTGGTGCAGGGCCCACCAGCTTCCTCCCTGCTAGAGGTAGTGCTGAAGCCTAGTCTAGGGCTGCAGGACAATCTGGGTGAAAGAAACTGGTCTCTATCTTCACTGTGATTTTCAGTCAGCTTGGCTTCCCCTCATGCTGGGGGTGGAGTCAAAATGGTGCCTACTGGTCTCCTTCTGACTTGGACAGGCTCAAACTTTAGCTGTTTTTAGGGTTATACTTTACCCTGTCGAATTTACTAATTAGTTGCTGAAATGGTGCCCAACCGTCTCCTTCTCCCCTGTTTTTGGGAAGTAGAGCTTCCAATTCCAGTCATGGAAGAGCTCTGGAGGTGGCTTGTGCCTCCAGTGGAGGTTGGGCACTAGCCTCCGTGGCATGGAGTGCTTTACTTATGAATCTTCTCTGCAGATGGGCAGTCTCTTGCTTCCATTCTTTCAAGGATGTTGCAGGATGCACTTCTGGTCTACTGAAGCCCCCAAAGAAGTGCTTTAGATAGCTCTGGGTGGTTACTAACTGCCTTGTAACAGAAGCTGATTCTAGGAGCTCCTTATTCTGCCACCATCTTGCTGGTTGTTCAGGTCCATATAATTTTTTAAATATTTTGTATTGTTGTTGAATTGATCCCTTTATCCATGTACAGTGACCTTATTTGTCCCTCATAACAATTTTTTACTTAAAGCCTATTTCCCCTGATATTAATGTAGCTACCTCAGCTCTCTTTTGGTTATTATTTGCATGGTATATTTTTTTCAGTCTTTCACTTTCAACATATTTTTTTATCTTTGAATTTAAGGTGAATCTGTATATCCTGTTAAGAGTATATTGTTGGATCATGATTTTTTTTCCCCATTCCACCAATCTACCTTTTCATCAGAGAGTTTAATTCATTTACATTTAAAGTAACTGCTGATAATGCAGAAATTTCTTCTGACATTTAGGTATTTGGTATTTGTAAGTCTTATACCTTTTTTGTCCTTTGATTCATCCATTAATTCCTAATTTCATATTTATTTGATTTCTTGTAGTGTTCCATTTTGTAGTGTTCCATTTATAAATATTTGGTATTTGTAAGTCTTACACCATTTTGTCCTTTGATTCATCTATTAATCCCTAATTTCATATTTATTTGATTTTTTTGTAGTGTTCCATTTTGAGGCCCTTCTCGTTTCTTTCTGTATACATGTTCTTTGTGACTACTATGGCGCCTAAACTTCACATCCTAAATCTCCAACAATCATGTTTGATTTGATGCCAACTTAAATTCAGTAGCATATATAAACACTGTTTATATACTCTTCTAGCCTACACTTTTTTGTTATAGTTGTTAAAGTAAAATCTGTATACACTGTATGTCCAAAACCACAGAGCTATCATAACATTTTATGCATTTGCATTTTAGAACTTGTAAGAAGTAAAAGTTGAAGTTCCATAATAAAAATACAGTACAATAATCCTGGCATTTTTATTAAACTGTGGTTACCTTCACTGGAGGCCTTTATTTCTTTATGCCACTTTGATCTATTGACTAGTGTCCTTTCTTTTCTGTCTGATGAACTATTTTTTTTTAAGATTTAATTATTTAATTATTTCTCCATATCCCTCATTGTTTGCATTTGCTGTGTCTGTTTGTTGTGTGCTCATCTTCCTTTTTTAGGAGGCACCAGGAACCAAACCCAGGACCTACCATGTGGGAGGGAGGTGCCTAATCGTTTGAGCCACCTTCACTCCCTGCTTTGTTGTGTCTCTCATTATGTTTTCTCTTTCTGCTTATGTCTCTTTTCTTCTTAAGTCTCTTGTTGCATCATCTTGGGTCAGTTTGCTGTGCCAGCCCATTGCATCAACTTGTTGTCTTGGTCATCTTCTTTAGGAGGCACCAGGAAGCAAACCCAGGATCTCCCCTGTGGTAGGGGAGAGCTCAGTCACTTGAGCCACATCCACTTCCCTGATGAACTCTTTTATAACATGGCTTCTATGGCAGGTATAGTGGTGATGAGCTCTCTCAGATTTTGTTTATCTGGGAATGTCTTATTCTCTCCCTTATTTACGAAAGTCACTGATGACAGATTTAAAATTATTTATGGGCAATTGTTTTGTTTCAGCAATTTAAATATTTCTTCCAACTGCTTTCTAGCCTCCGTGGTTTCTGATGAGGAATTGGCACTTAATCTTATTGGCATTCTCTGTATGTAACACACTGATTTTATGTTGTACCTTTTAGAAATCTCTCCTTTTCCTTGGAATCCAACAGTTTGACTATTATGTGTTGAGAATCATTCTCCTTGAGTAATCTTCTTTGGGGGCTTTGGGATTTTTGAATGTGTACATTCATATAGTTTGTTAAATTTGGACTTCCACTACTTCTTTGAATATTCTTTTTGCCCTTTTCTCTCTTTCTTTGCCTTTTGGGACTCCCATAATGAGCATATTGGTAATCTTAATGGTGTCCCCAAGGTGTGTTATGCTCTGTTCGTTTATTTTACATTCTGTTTCTTTTTAATGCTTTTCTGCCTGATTCTTTTCAAATGTCTTGTCTTTGAGTTCATTGATTCCTTCTTTTGCCAGCTCCAATCTGCTGGTGAAACCCTCTAGGTAAGTTTTCATTTCAGTTATTGTGGTCTTCAACTCTTTTAGCTCTGTTTGGTTCTATTTAAAAATTTCTATTCCTTTATTAAGATTCTCATATTTACCCACTCGTGGTTTTCCTGATAGGTTTTTGTGCTTTCTCTTTGTTTTCCTTTGTCTCCTTGAACATATTGAAGATTTTTCTTTAAAGTCTTTGGGATATCCTGTCTTCTTCATTGATGTTTCCTGAATTATTATCTTTTTCCTTTGGAGGAACTATCATTTCCTATGTATTACTCAGCCAAAGGGGCGCTAATGCAATATACCAGAGATTGGTTGGTCTTTATAAAGGGTATTTATTTGGGGTAAAAGTCCACAGAAAGAAGGCCATAAAGCGTTAAGTTTCTTCTCTCACCAAGTCCATTGCCACATGTTGGAGCAAGACAGCTGCCAACATTTGCCAGGGTTCAGGCTTCTTGAACCCTCTCTTCCTGGGACTGCATTTCTCTCTGGGCTTAGCTCCTTTGGTTCCTCCACAAGGTCAGCTGTAGACTTAGAGGTGAACGAGTCACTTGTCTTCTCCTGGGGCCTCCTCTCCAACATCAAAACTCCAACATCAAAACTCCAACATCAAAACTGCTTCTCAAAAAACTGCTTCAACTCTGTTCTTGCCATGCCTTTTATATTTGATTCCCCACCCACCAAAGGGTGGGGCTCAATGCCTTACCGAAGTGGCCCAGTCAATGCCTTAATCATAACTTAACCATGCCCAGATTAACAGATCAGTTTACAAGCATGATGTAATTATGTTTTTGGAATTCATAATTACATCAAATTGCCAAACGGCTACATCCTGTTTCTTTGTTTGTGTTGTAATCTTTGGTGACACACTGCACATTTTAATATTTTAATGTGTTTACTGTGGTATTTAGTTCCGGTGCAGTCTGTACCCTAAGCTTATATCCAGATGGTGTAAAGAAAGAAATTTCCTTGATTTACAGGAGTTAAAGACAAAAAAAAAATCAAATGAAAAAACACCTTTCACACTCTGTAAATTGGCTCTGCATTGGCTTGTGATCTCCTTCGGAATTTAGCCTTCCTATCAGAATCAGCCTAAACCGAAAGTGAAAGTGAAGTGCCAGGTCCTTTCTGTCTTCTATTAGCTTTTGTGGTGTCCTAGGCTAATGCTTACTTGTGGCCTTGGGAATTTCCCTGTTTACAGGAATCCTAATGCCCCCTCTATTCAATAATAGAGATTTTTCCACCCACTCCAGGCTGCTTTATTATATGTCTTAATCCTATGTCCTAGGCTGCTTTGACTTAAATGTTTCTAGCTCTGCTTTATCTGTGCACAAGCTGCTTCTGCCTTCAGGAAAAGTTCTGGTAGGGCAAACCAGAGAGGAGTTTCCTTGTTCATTCTTTCAGGTCTTCACATATACATAGAATAGCACTGACATACAGGCATCCCAGTATGTACGCAGAGGTTATTACAATCCTCAGGAGCTGAGCCAAGGACCCACAGTTGGACTGTAGGGCAGCTCCATATGGTTCTGGTGAGGGGTGGGGGAAGTGCCTGCAAGGATGCCTGAGCTTCTCCTACCTTTTTTAAAGCCGAGTTTTCTTGATTTGACACTTGCCCAGTTATTTCAACATTTTAACTGTTTACTGGGGATTGGCAATGATGATTCTTCCAGTATTTGCTAGTTATTCATAAAAACTGCACCCTGGAGTATCTTATGCCACTAAATTTGTTAATCTCGTCTTAAAGTTGATTTTAAATGCAATTTTGAAATATGTCCACTATGGTAATTTCTAAAAAGAGTCCCATTGGTTGTTTTTAAATGGACATTGTTTAAGAGAATTAATTTCACTATCAAGGTCCCTAGTGGGTTGTACTCATAAAAGTGAATAGGATTTGTTATTATAATTTGCACTCCTACCTCTGAATCAGGTTTTTCTTAAATGCTGTAAAAATCACATAACTTATAATTAGACATTTTAATGTCTACAATTCAGTGACATTTAATTTGTTCAGAATGTTTTGCAATCACCACCTCTGTCTAGTTTCATAACCTTATCCCACCCCATATCCTTAAGTAATCGCTCCACATTCCTCCCTCTCCCTATCTCCTGGCATTCATTGTTCTGTTTTTGTCACAATATATTTGCCTGTTTAATATATTTCATTTAAAATAAATCATACATTATGTAACATTTTGTATATAGCTTCTTTCCTGAAACTTAATGTTCTCAAGTCTCTTCCATGTTGTAGCACGTAACAATACTTCATTCCTTTCTATGACTGAATAATATTCAATTGTATATATTTACCACTGTTTGTTTATCCATCATCTATTGATGGACATGTGGGTTGTTTCCACCTTTTGGCTATTATGAATAATGCAATTGCAAACATTTCTGTAAAAGTATCTGTGTGGACATATGCTTTTATCACTCTTGTATATATAGTTAGGAGTAGAAATGCAGTATCCATTGTAATTCTATGTTTAAATCACGAGGAACTGCTAAACTGTTTTTCCATATCAATTTTACCATCCCCACCAGCAAAGTATGATGTTTCCTATTTTTCCACATCCTTGCCAACACTTAATTTTCTCTTCTGGGGTGTGGGTGGGATTTTTTTGCTATATACGCCCTAGTTGGGTTAAAGTGGTGGTATCTCATTTTGGTTTTGATTTTCTTTCCTCTGTGATGTTGAATATTTTTTATGTGATTTTTGGACATTTGTTTAACTTCTTTGGAGGAATGTATATTCAAATATTTTGCTTATTTTTTAACTGGTTTGTCTTTTTTGTTCAATTATAATAGCTCTTAATATATTCTGTATGGAAACCCTTAACAGATAAGTGATTTTAAAATATTTTCTCCAATTCTATAGGTTGTGTTTTTTTTTTCACATTCATGGTAATGTACTTCAATGTACAAAAATGTTTCATTTTTATCAAGTCCAATTTATCTATTTTTCCTTTGTTACTTGTGATTTTTATGTCAAGTTGATGAATACATTGTGAAATCCATGGTTATGTAGATTTACCCCTATATTTTTTCTGTGTAATAATTTTATAGTTTTAGCTCTAATATTTAGGTTGGTGACCCATTTTGAATTACTTTTTTGTATTTGGTGGGTGGTATGGATGTAATTTCATTTTTTCACATTTGGTTATCCAGTTGTCTCAGCACCAGTTATTGAAGTGATTATTTTTTCCCCATTGAATGGTAACAGCAACATTGCCCAAAATAGGCTACAAACATTCAAGTTTATTTCTGTACTCGAAGCTCTATTCCATTGTTTATATATATGCCAGTATCACAATGTTTTGATTACCATATCTCTGTGCTAAATTTTGAAATTGGTAAATGTAAGTCCTTCAACTTTGGTTTTCTTTTTAAAGATTATTTTGGCTATTCAGAATCTCTTTCAATTCCTTATGAATTTGAGGGTTGGCTTGTCCATTTCTGGTAAAAAAGGTCATTTGAATTTGGGCAGATTTGCATTGAATCTGTAGATTGCCTTGGGGAGTATTGCCATTTTAACAATATTAAGTCTTCTTATTTAATATTTATATATAACATTAATATTTAACTGGGTCTCTTTTAAATTCTTTCAGAAATGTTTTTAATTTTCTGTGTATAAGCATTTCACTTCTACAGTCAAATTTATTCCTAGTATTTTATTCTTTTTGAGGCAATAGTACATGTAATTGTATTCTTAATTTCCTCTTTTGGATTGGTTTTTGCTGGTGTACAGAAACATAAGTGATGTTTGTACATTGGTTTTGTATCCTTCAAATTTGATGAAATCATTTATTAGCTCTAGTAGTCATTTTGTGTTTTCTTGGGATTTTTCATGTCATCTACAAAGAGATTGTTTTACCTCTATATTGGGGTGCCTTTAAGTTCTTTTTTGTGACTAATTTCTCTGCATATGAGTTTTAGCACAATGTTGAACAACAATGGTGAAAGCAGGTATCCTTGTCTTGTTCCGGATTTAGGGGCTTTGACAGTTTGAAATTCTTTTATGAATGCCCCAAAAGAGAAAGATTATGTTTTTGAACTATTCCATTCCTATGGCTATGAGACCCTTTTGATTGGATTACATTAGTGAGGTTTGACTCAGGTTGAGTCTCTAACCTCTTGCTGGACCTGATAAAAATGAAGACACAGAAAGACACACACACAGGAAAAAGGAACTCTGGCATATTTAATCTTGTGAGAGAGGACTCCAGTTTCCCCTATAGCTGCAGAAATGCAGAGAAACCCCAAGAGACTGAGAAAGGAGACCCAGAAAGAGAAATGCCCTATGACTGGTTGCCCACAGCCGAGTTCCAGAAGATGGTAGATTCTGGAGAGAAAGTTAGAGACTTTGGCAGAGAGTCAGCAGCCATCTTGCTTTACCACATAGCCAGACAACAGGATCGATAGTACTTCACCTTGGTAACAAAGCACTTCTGGTGGTGTCTTGTTTTGGACATTTCATGTCCTCAACACTGTAATTTTTTACCGTAAATAAAATCACCATTATAAAAGTCATCCCATTTCTGGTGCTTTGCATCAGAATCCCTTTGGCAAACTTATTTAGAGGGTAAGATTTACATATTTTTCTTTTTTTTTAGGAGGTACCAGAGATTGAACCCAGGACGTCATATTTGGGAAGCAGGAAGTCAACCACTTAGCTACAACCACTCGCCAAGATTTAAATCTTTTAACATTGGATTTGATGTTAGCTGTGGGTTTTTCAAAAATGTCTTTTATAGTATTAAGGAATTTCCTTTTATTTTTAGCTTTCTGAGTGTTTATATCATCAAAAGCTTTATTATTTTCATGGTTTTTTGCACTTATTGATGCAGATCTGTCTTTTTTTTAATGCAGGCATTTACAAGTATAAATTTCAAATTTCTCCAACTACTCTTATAAAACTCTTTGTTTTTCCTTTCAATTCTGTCAATGTCTGCTTCACAAATTTTTGGGTCAGTTGTTTGCTGTATAGATGTTTATAATTTTTAATACTTTTTAAAATGAATTGACTTTGTTTTCCAAAATACAATGTCCTTTTTTGTCTCTAGCAATATTATTTGACTTAAAATCTATTTTGTCTGGTATTAGTATGGCTGTTCTAGCTCTCTTTTGTTTACTGTTTGCATGGAAGATATTTTCCCATCTGTATACTTTCAGCCTAGTTGTGTCTTTGGGTCTTAAGGAGTCTTTTGTAAGTAGTACTTTTTTGTCCATTCTGCCCATCTACATTCTGCAATCTTTGTCTTTAATTGGTGAGTTTAATCCAGTTACGTTTAAAGTGATATTGACAAAGAAAGACGTTTCTGTTATTTTGCTTCTGTTTTCTATATGACATAGCATTTTCCCTCAATTCCATCAGTACTGCCTTCTTTTGTCTTTAGTTGATTTTTTTTAAAGTACAATTTTGTTTCCCCTTCATTTCTTTTTCAGTATATATTTATATTCTTAGTGTCTACCAAGGGGATTACATTTGACATCCTAAATTGATAACAATCTAGTTTGAATTAATACCAATTTAGTTTATTTATTTATTTTTTAAAGATTTATTTATTTATCCCCCCCTTGCTGCTTGTGCTTGCTGTGTCCATTCGCTGTGTGTTTTCTCCGTGTCTGCTTATCACCCCCTTGCTGTGAGCTCCCGCTGCATCAGCCCACCATGCCACGCAGGCTGGCCTGCCCTCACAAGGAGGCCCCGGGAAGCAAACCCGGGGCTTCACACATAGTAAACGGGCGCTCTATCGATTGAGCCACACCCGCTTCCCCAATTTAGTTTAAATAGCATACGCTAACTCTGTTCTTATACTGCTCTGATCCCACTTATGTTGTTATTGTCAAAAATTGCATCTTTATATTTTTGTTTGACAATTAACATAAATCTCTAAATACTTTTATGTATATTTCTTCTAAATCATATAGAAAACAAAAATAGGATTTACAAACCCTATAATAGTACTTAGGGTTTGTAAATATAAAAAAGACAGGTAAATATAAAGTTTTATATTTATATTTATCATAGATCTTTCTTTCTTCATATGACTTTGACTTACCACCTAGTGTACATTCATTTCAGTGAAGGATCCCCTTTAGCATTTCTTGTAGTCATGTCTACTATCAATGAAGCTTTTTAGCTTTTGTTTATTTGGGAATGTCCTAATTTCTCTTTCATTTTTCAAGGTAGTTATCTTGAATATAGAATTATTGCCTGGCATTGTTCCAGCATTTTAAATATATCTCCCCACTTCCTGCTGGCCTCCATGATTTCTGATGAGAAACAACCTACTAATCTCATGATGTTCCCTTGTACCTGTGTAGTCACATCTCTCAAGCTCCTTTCAGGATTTTATTTTTGCTTTTGTCCTTTGACTGTTTTATTATAATGTGTGTTGGTGCAGACCATTCTGAGAATATCCTACTCAGAGTTCATTGAATGCCTTAACTGTTTACATTCATGTCTTTCATTAAATTGGGGAAAATTTTGGCCATTATCTCTTCACAAATTTTTCTGCTCATTTCTCTCTCTATTCTCCTTTTAGGATTCCCTCAGCACATATATTGGTGTTCCTGATAGTATCTCACAGGTCTCAGAGGCTCAGTTCATTTTTCTTCACCCCATTTCTTTCTGTTCTCAGTCTAGGTGATTTCAGATGCCTTAACTTTATGTTTATTGATTCTTTCTTCTGCCTGCTCAAATCTTCTGTTAAATCCTTCCAGTGTTTGTTGTTGTTGTTGTTGTTGTTGTTGTTTGTTATTTTTTTTGCTTTATCTATTGTAATTTTTAACTCCAGAATTTTATTTGGTTTATATTTATGTTTTCTTTTTATTGATATTCCCTACTTTTCTATATTTTGTTCTCCTGATTTCCATGGGTTATCTGTCCATGGTTTCCTTCTGCTCTTTGAGTATCTTAATGTAACATCTTTGTTTAGTATATCCAATGTCTGGGCATTCTTAGTAATGTTTTCTCTTTAGTTGTATTTTTCAGTGAATGGACTATACATTCTTGTTTCTTCATATGCTTTGTGCTATTTTTTTTTAAATGCCCCCTCCTGCCCCCGATGGCTCCCTCATCTGTTTGCTTATTGTTTGTGCTCTTTGTCTGCTTGTTGTCTGTCCATTGTATTTTGCTCATTTTCTGCTCATTTTCTGTTTTGTTTTTTCTTTTAGGAGGCACCAGGAACCAAACCCAGGACTTCCAATATAGAAGGTAGACACTCAGTTGCTGGAGCCACATCTGCTCCCTACTTGTTTGTGGTATTTTTTCTGTTTCATGTCTGCTCATTGTTTGTTTGTTTTCTTTAGAAGGCACTGGGAACTGAACCTGGGCCCTCCCATGTAAGTTCAGTTGTAACTGCTTGAACCTACAACTGCTTGAGCCACATCCACTCCTTTTGTAATTAAAAAAAAAAAAAAAAACGGAAATTTTGAATATTGTACTGTCATAACTGTGAAAATCAGATTACCCCACTATCCCAGGGATTGCTGATGATCCTTATTTGAGGATTTCAATAATTTATTTGTTTAGGGACTTTCTCATATTGTTTTTGAATGACTATATTCCTTGTCATGTGAGATCACTGAAATGTCTGTTCCATTATTTCCTTGTTGTATTCGTCAAGGTTCTCTAGAGAAACAGAATCATCAGGAAATACCCATCAATAATATTAGATTTTATAGGAGTCCCTCGTGTGACCATGGGCATGCATAAGTCCAGGTTCTGCAGGCAGGCTGCAAACCAGGGGCTCTGATGAAAGTCCAATGAAGGTGCTTGATGAGTTTCTGAGAGATGTTGGCTGTCCAAAGATGAGCTTGGAAGTTATCTCTTAATGTTGAAATCACTTCCCCTTTTAACGCATTCAAATGATTAGATAATGCAGCACTCATTGCTGATGGCAATCTCCCTGATTGATGTAGATATAATCAGCTATCTATGCAGTAAACTCACTAGTGACAAAAGTCCATAAATGTCCTTGTTTACAATTAGCCCAGTGTTTGCTTAACCAAATAACTAGGCACAATTACCTAGCTCAGTTGACACATTAGCCTAACCATCACACTTGTCCAGTCATGACCTGAGAGAGATTTTCTTGAATATCTGGACCTAAGAGCCAAAAAAAATGTATTTTCTTTCTCTAATTGCAATATTCTGATGTTTCCTGACAACCTAAAATCTACTTCAGCCTAAGATTGTTGAAACAATGGTCAGCTTCTAAGCCAGTCCATCAACACACCACCAGGGATATTAAAACATGCATCTCTAATTATTGGATAACAAGGTTCTTACTGCCCAACCTCTGACCATCAAGCTGCATCAGGAATGCAGACTACTCTCCCCACAATTGCCAGTCATAAGCTGAGGGATGCAAATGTTAGCTGCTTGAAGAAACACAAAAAGTCACTGAAATTTACAAGTCTTTCTTAATCAAACACTCCCCTGGATGCTGCAGATATTCTAATAGATCCAACAATTTCAAAATGATTGACTTTCATGGTTCTTACCAACTCTGTAGTGTTTCAATGGAAAGGCTGATGCCTGGAGCTTTCCTTTCCACTATCTTTCATGAGATCGTTCCCTGAATCACTAACTAATGCTTCTGGTAATGGTTCAAAATAATTCACAGATGTTCAATTATTTCTTTTAGTCTCAACAGAAACAGTTTGAGGAGAATATTCAACAAAAAAAAAGTACTTTTTTCCTTTTACCTGAGAGTGTATTACAGTTCTTTTCCATTTCAAGTTTTAACTTGAGATGGACTTCAACTAATTTGTCTACATTATACTTTGATTATTTATTCACATGGCATTAATGTAATGTTGGTATTAGCCAAAAAAACGGCTGTATTCAATTAATTGAATTTAGCATGTTTCATCATTCAGGGCAACAATTTCTTTCCTATATGGGACATAGCTATTATAAAAAAAGAAATGAGAAATATCTTTTACACTTCTTCAGGATGGCATATTGCCTTTTACTTCATCATCACAGTATGATGATCTTTGAATCTAGGATATTTGTTTCCAATCTGTATACTACAGGGTCAAATTGCATTGATGTTTTGGGATTTTTATAGTATAATTTAATGAACACTGTGGGATATCTTTTATACTTGTGTATATATATAATGCATATCACTTCTATTTGAATTATTAAATCTTTTAAAGCTCACGTATAATTTATAATTTGATCTTTTAAGAAGATTTTTGTCATTACTCCCTCTGAAATGATCCTTCCTTTCACTGATACTCTTTAGTAATTTTTCTTGGCATTACTTCTTTGGAATACACTATGTGCATTAGAGAGATATGATTTATCTATACACAACTTAAAATTCTTTTATAACCGATTTATGAGTTATAGTCTTTGCCTTCTTTAGTACCGTATTCCATATTTGGCCTATCAGAGTATAGTAATGGAATAATGCAAACTTTCCCTTTTTGCTCTCATTTCAAAGCTATGTTTTCTTAGTTCAGCCCTGCAATAGTGATCTCAAGAAAGCCAGTAAAGCTCTGTATGTTTTGAGAAACTTAGAGAGCATAAGATATGAATAGAGACTTTCTTGCAGTATAGAAAGAATTGACTGGAACTATAATCTTACTTAATATTTAAAATGTGTGTTACTTAGAAAAGGTCAGACCTTGAGAAAGAGTGTTCCAATTGGCATAATTAAAGATATGGACATTTGTTCTATTAGGGCTTTGTGTTAAGTTCATGAGTCATCTTGGCTAGGTTACTGTGCTCAATTTTTTGGCTAACCAAGTACAGGTGTAATTGCTACTGTGAGGCTACTTTGGCATTTAAATCATTAGTCAGTTGATTGCATCTATAGCTGATTACATTTACAATCAACAAAGGATATTGCCTTCAACAATAAGAAGTCTCATCCAATCACTGATGACCTTAAAAAGAGAACTGATGATTTAAAGAGTCAGAAAGAAGAATTTCTATCTTTCCTTCAGTCACCAGTTTTTCATGAGGAATTAATCAAAACTTCCTTTGCAGATCCCATCTTGTGGCCTGCCCTGTGGAATTTGGACTTGCCAATCCCCGTAGTCACATGAGGCAAATACCATAATAAATATCCTGATATTAATATGTATGCATATTCTATCAGTTTTGATTCCCTGGAGAACTCTAATACAGGCTCTTATCTTTTCTTTGTTGATGTTAAAATGCATGGAAGAACACAGTTTCTTCTCCCATGATGACTCAAGTTTAGGAGAAATCATTTTTCTTCTTGACCAACACACGAGTACATTTCCTTTTCATAGTATTATTTTATTAAGAAATTTTAAGTATATGCTAAGTAGAATAGTAAAATCACAACTGATGTAAATATAAATGAGAAATTGTGAAAGTAAGATTTTTTAATTGATGTGACACATATACAACCAAACAGTATAGCCTCAATTCTTCCTATGATCTCCATTCTTTAGGTCCTGCTAAACATCCATATTGCAGCTTTCCCAGCTACTGTTAATCATGTTCTATTCCAAAAAATATGAATTATTTCTAGCCTCTAAAAATCCTGATCCTGGGCTATTTCCATGTACGTATTATCATTTCTATCTTGACACTATAGCTTTGTGTTCCTAAGAAGGTAAATATTCTCTTACGTAAAATTACACCCTGAAAACTGCATGGATTCAGATATAAGCTCAAGTCTTCATTCTAATTTATACTATAATTACTTTTTTCATCCTCCTTGTCTCATGTGTTAGGGAAAATAATATTTATTCATTCATTAAATATTGATTCAGCTTTGACTATATACACTAAATATTTAGGAATAAGTTTATGTCATTGAAGAAGTTGGACAAGTTCCTTGCTTTCATGATGCTAATATTTTAATAAGAGGAAAAATATAAGCAAGTTGGAAAATTGAAATAACTTATTTTGTCCTATTTTCATTTATTCAGAATTTCTACTTTTTGCCAAGTGCTGCTGGCATTAAACAACATAATATCATTAGAATTCCTACCCCTTAGTGTAGTGAGAGAGACAAAGAATACATAAATAAATAATAGGCTAGATATTAAAAGTGCTGTGAAAAACATAAAGTTTGATCAGCAGGATAGAATGATAAGATTGCTAAGTGAATTGCATATAGATTAATCAAAACTGCAAGTTTGTAGGCTATTAAGGGGTATCTGTTCTAAGTAATTAACATCTGGTATAAATCAAACCAATGAGGGGAAGAGGCGTATAAATGTCTGGGTAGCATTCTAGGAAGGATAAACAGTAAGTGTGGTGATACTGAGGCAAGAGAAATTTCCATGTGTTTGTGGACCAGTAAAGAGAGCAGAGTACAGTTTTAAGAGAATGGAGTAAGGCCATGTAATGTTGGAATATTTAAAGTGGCACGAAATAATGGAGTTCATATTTTAATATTGTCAGCTGTTGTGTATACATTAGAATGCCTCTGTGTTAATGGAGCTAGAACATAATGAGTCATCTCAAAGCAAATAAGATGGGAAAAGAAGATTTGATTCACTCTTTAAACTGAACTATCAACCTCACTCATATAACTGCACAGTGACAAGATTAGAATGCCTGGATTTGAATCCTGGCTCTCCTATTTACTCATTGTTTGATCTAGTAAGGCAGGATATTTAACCTCTCTGTGTCCATTTACCTCATCTCTAAAACAGCATCAACTAGAACATACTGCATCAGATAGTTGTGAAGATTAAGAAAGTTAATTGATGTATACTGATTAGTTTGTTGCCTGGCTTGGGGTAAACTTTCAGAAAAGATTATTTATTATTATTATTATTAGGTTATTAGTAGTGCCATGAAGAGAATATATTAGGATGCTATATATTCTTTTTTTTATTATTATTTTCTTTATTTTATCCCTTTTTGTAATTTTAAAAGAAAATAATTTGAGTAGCTTAGGCTGATTCTGCCCTTTGATGATACTAGGCTTCATTATTACATACGTGTTAGATTGAATTATTGGTCCAAATACTGTATTCTTTTGCAATATTATTATAAATCCACATGCTTGACAATTTTTCATAGTGGGCAGAATGTTCTTCTCCACCCCTTAACTTTTGCCAATAGAAATGAAAAAAGATTCTATTAGTCCAATGATACTAGTGAAAATGGTTCTGAGAAGAATGACAGACAATAAAGAGTTAACACTGAATTGGGATGAGATATTGAAAAGCATGTGTGGTCTTTCTTAGCCAATTAAGGATTCTTTTATCACTTCAATCTACTGACTGTGTTTAAGCAGGGTCATGCAAAGATCTGGTGGTGATATGGAATAGGAGTATGAGAGGAGTTAAACTGGAAAATAAGGGCCCTATTAGAAGTTGTGGGGGACTGTATCATAGGTGCAAGTTTCCAAAAATGTAAAACAAAGGATTCTCATAGACATCTCAGATGATTTGGGGAGTAATTAATGTGAAAGATGAGGAAAATGAGGAGTAGAAAATTCAAGGTAATTTAATAATGTTGTCATTAAAGAAATAGAAACCATAGAAAAAGAAACAAGGGTGCAGTTGAGGATGAGCAGAATTGACAGAAATTACTGAGTTTAAAACTTTAATTTGAATATTAATATGGATACACATTATAAATATGATTTTGTGTAATAATATTAGAAAAATATTACAACATTGATAACACAAATTTTAAAAATGAATACCCACATAGTTGGATACTCAGGTCTTCAACAGACCAAGTTGTCTAGAAATATTAATATGGTGAATGATCATTAGACTGCTTTTGTTTGTCTGTTTGTTTGCTTGTTTGTTTGTTTTCAGTAAAGGATATTAAAGCAGTTCTAAAGTAGAGCAAAAGAAAAGAGACATTATTACTTTGCTCCTTAGAAAAGAAACAAGACTGAAACCTTCAATAACCAAGGTCAATGAAATAGAACACAATTGTTTCTAGCATGACCGAGTTTGGTTTCACAATCTAGAATCTTACGATTTGTATGTCTATAATCATTACAGTGTCATAGGCAGGAAAATTGCTTGAAAATCAGGGTTCCAAACATTCAAATCTTGGCTCCAGTATCTATAAAAATTCATATGAATTCTGGCAAATAAAAAACTGAAAACACACATTTCATATGTATTTGTAAAGATTAAATTAGATCACCTTTATATATTTTAGAAATTTGCATATGCCCAATAATTTTGATTTTCATTTTCAATACCAAGTCATATTTTCTAATGAAAACTAAACCATTCCCTCAGAAGTCAGAGTTCTTCTTGGATAGTTTAATCCTGGATGCACTTCTACTCTTAGTCTTTAAAATATAAATGGGGTAAGAAGAGTAGAAAAATTCTATATGGTCCTGGACTATATAGTATAAAGATAAGAATACTACATATTATAAGAAGAACTATAGTGCATTGTATAAAATATGCATTCAATAATAATTATAATTATAACCTTAAAAAAGAGGATACATGTATTAAGCAATTATTTCATGGTAGAAAATTTTCTTAGTTTCTTAGAGTTGCTGTAACATAGTACACAACCCAGATTGCTTAAAACAACAGTAATTTATTGTCTCTCAGTTCTGGAGCTAGAAGTCTGAAATCAAAGCATCAGCAGGGACATGCTCTATCTGAAATTAGAAGGGGAGAATCCTTCTTTCCTTGCCTCTTCTTTACTTGTTTCATGCTGTGTGTTAAATAGATGACTGCCAAAGTAACTACTACCTCACACAGCAGGGCTTTGAGGGCTGTGGAGATACTCAGACACTATAGACAGGGCAGATAGATAGCTCCGGAGTTAGGTGCCTTGTCAGTGGGCCCTATTATAGAATTTATACCCCCCAGTGTGACAGAGTTGGACTTAGTTATGGTTTCCCTTCACATGGCTCTTCTGGCCCTTATTTTTGAACCTATAATTTGTACTAGAGTTGATAGGTGTATGTACAAGAAACTTAAATCTTTGAGCTGTCCATGAACCAGCTGGGTCCTGAATCTCAACAGAGCTGCAACACCTACTCTCCAGTTCAAGGAGATGATGATGGACAATGACCATCTAAGGAATCGTGAGAGTATACAACTGCAAGCAAGAGAGTAGAGGTGGACTAGGTATCATCATCCCAGAATCCTCAGGATTGGGGAATGAACTACGGCCCAAAGTAGACTTGCTGGTATTCAACTATAGACTTATTATGACTCTCTCAATGTAAGAACTTATATCATTGATGTGGAGGCAGTGGCCACTGGAGGTTCTGAGGGCAGGGAAAGGGAAAAACAAGTGTAATATGGGGGCATTTGCAAGGACTTGGGAATTGTCCTGAATGACATTGCAATGACAGATACAGGCCATTGTATATCTTGCCATAACCTGCAAGATTGGGTGAGAGAGAATATAAACTACAACGTAAACTATAATCCATGCTCTAGAATGTGTTCATCAATTGTAACGAATGCACCACACTAATGAAAGATATTGTTGATGTGGGAAAATGTGGGAAGTGTACAGAGCGGAGCATATGGAAATCCCTTTTATTTTTTGTGTAACATTTATGTAATCTATCTTTAAAAAATAAAAAAAATAATTTAAAAAAATAGATAACCCTGAGCCATTGAAAGAGAGCAAAGTACAAAATAGCCATGCTTCCATTTTAATTAAAAAACAACCTACATTGAAAGATTAATACAGATTTTTTGATGATTAGTGAGGAGCAAATATAAATAGATTATATATTTAATGCAATCAGGGAAAATAATTGTAAGTGAATGATCATAGAAACTAACTGACTTTTAGAATAGGGTTTGAAAATAATAAGAAATGTATGGAAAGCAGGTGGAAAGTTTTAGAGTGTAGGACTCAAAAAAAGAAAAAAGTTGATAACACTAGAGTCAGCTTGTGAGGGGCTTACAAAATTCACACCAAAGATTTATTTTTAAAAGGATGAAAATCTAAAATTTTAGAATGATTGAAGAAGAAAAGGCTTAGCAATTAGTCATTCAAACAGACAAATATATATAAATATATAATATATATAATAATTAAGTCAGCTGGAGAGATGATAAAGGAAGAGCTGTATTAGTGAAAAGATGGCCACAGAATCTGAGAAGAAACAAAGTTAATCATGCTTCAAAAGGTGCTCAGCAATACAAAATATAAAGTGAATACACAGAGTAAAATGACCGAAAATGAATGGGAAAGCCATCTGTATAATATCTATGAATATTCGTAAGTATCTTGCTCATATTTTTTAGTTGACATGATATTTAAAGTTTTAGGTGTGTATAAATAATATGTATGGGTTTGTCCTTCAAATGCATCTCAGGCATATCATTTTTCTCTGGATATTTTCATTATACCTTCAAAATGTCAAAATTGAATATTTCATTTCAAACCATACTCAAACATCTGGAAATTCTTTATAGTATACCCACAATATTTTTGTGAGCAAACAATATTTACTCACAAATGCTGACATAATAAAAATACTTTTTTTTTTTAGTAGGACTTTTAATAGCCTTGGAACTGTAAACTTTTATCCCAAATAAATACCCTTTACAAAAGCCAACATATTTCTGGCACTTTGCATTGGCAGCACTTTGGCAACCTAAAGCAATGTTATTTTCTCTTACACTTTGAAGGCACAAAGTTCATTTTATTCCAGCTAATATTATTGCTATTGCAATATATGGAGTAGTATAAATGTCATTCTTCTTTATATAATCTCTGTTTCTCATCTAGGGAAATATGAGATTTTCTTGGGGTCTTTGGTGTTCTGTTATTTAAAAATGTAATATTTAGTTATACTTTGATTCTCATTTATACATGTGCTTACATACAGACATTAATAAGCGTTATATATTCTGAAGGCCTCAAAGGTAGACAGCATTTTTGCTATTTCCCTATCTCTATCAGTTGATCATTTTAAACTTTTCCTAAATATTTAGGCTTTGGAGAGTTTAGGTTTTATATTTAAGTCTTAATTCCACCTCTTGTTTTGCATAAATTTCATCTATTTTATCCATATAGTTATAAAGTTATCACCCTTTTGCTACTAAAAAAGGCAAATCCAGTGGTCTTTTTTATGCATTAAGATTCTCATAAGTGGGTATCTGTGACTGCCTACCCAACATCCTCCATCAAGAATTGGTCTGGATAATTGTAACTTCAATTTATCAAGAATATGATGCAGTATAGTAATTCTTCTAATGGTAGTTTTTCCACTTTTATTCTTTTGAAACGTGTTTTTTATTTTCAATCACTCTGGACTTTGCTAAAATTATGAATAAAGTTAGACCCATTTAATTACTCAAGGAGATAATATAGTCATTATTGACATTGACACCAATTAATCCTTATTAAACACACAAAGAGTTCCTAGCACTATACAGATTACTGCAGAACAGCAATTACAGTGAAAAGTTTCTAAAAAATTAAAATTTAAACCAGGGGTTCTTAACCATTTTTGTTCCACAGACCCCTTTGCCAGTCAGGTGAAAACCCCTTACTAAGTCCACACTATACTGTGTATTATTTAATAAATATATCACACCTGCATCAACACGGCCCCACAAGAATAATGTTGTTTTTTTTTTTTTATTTCAATTCAAGCCCATGGACCCTTGGTTAAGAACCCCTGATTTAAACTATCAATAATCAAGCACTATTGAGTGGTGTGTAGTGTTAGAGAAAGAAAATAGGAACAAAATTACCATGTTAAACTTAGAACTAGATATGGTGAATATGAAGTATGTTGGAAGAAGCTGTGTCTACTCATATGGCATTATGTTTATTTTTTTTTAGTATTCATGTCAAATTTATCATTGGAATAGGTATATTCTGAATTTACATAAATAAAAGCATAAATATTTGAACAAAATAAAGCATCACAAGTCAATTTTAATTTGAAATTAATCAAACTTTAAAAAAATTAATTATTAGAGAAATTATGAGTTTACAAAACAATCCTTCATAATATACAAGATTCCCATATATAACCCCAGCACCAACACCTTGCATTGTTGTGGAATATTTGTTACAAATGATGAAAGAATAACATCAAATATTATTGCTATCTAAGAACAACTAGACAGAAAATCAACAAAGAAACAGACACGTGAACAATATGATAAATGAGCTGGATCTGACAGACATATATAGAAAATTGCACCCCATATCTGCAGGTAATATATTCTTCTCAATTGCTCATGGATCTTTCTCCAGGATATACCCCATGTTGGGTCACAACACAGCTCTTAATAAAGTCCTATTGAATGTCTTTGTATGTGATGTTTTGCTTTTCCCTTGCTGCTTTCAGAATTTTCTCTTTCTCTTTGATATCTGTCATTATGAGTATTATGTGTTTTTGGGTAGCTCTATTTGGATTTATTCTAATCGGAGTACAATGTGCTTCTTGGACATATATTCATGTCTTCCATGAGAGGTGAGAAATTTCCAGCCCTTATTTCCTCAAGTACTTTTTCTGCCTCTTTACCATTCTATTCATCTTCTGGACCTCATTTAACACATAGTGGGGTGTACTTTGTGATTTCATTCAATTTCCCAGCCCCTGCTCAATGTTTTTCATTCTTTTCTTTCTCTGTTCTCTCTCTTCAGTTTCAGTTGTTCTTTCCTCTACGTTGCTGATTTTTCTTCCATGATATTTTTCTATGCAAAATTTCAAATTTTTCTTTGTGCTCGCCCAGTGTCTTCTTAATTTGTTTTATTTCTTTAGCCATGTTGTCCTTTAATGGCATGATTTGATTTAGGAGATTTGTGTGAATCTCTTTGGTTAGCTGTTTCAACTCCTTTGTTTCATCTGGAGCTTTGCTTTGTTCCTGTGCATGAGTTGTATCTTCCTTTCTCTTAATATGGCTTCTAATTTTTTGCTGATGTCTGGGCATCAGATTCTGATGCTGAGTTTACTGTGAGGTTCAGTTTCTCTCTCTTTACTAGAGATTTAACATGTAGTAACTGTATGCTACCTCTATTCCTTGTCTCTTGGCTCAACTTATTCTAGGAACTTAAGATTGCCCCGTTTAACTGCTGAAACCAGGGCCAAGGACCCAGTAATGGGGTGCAGGTCAGATTCCAAAAGCCTTGGAGAGGGGGTTAGTAAATGCACCTGCTTGCCTCTATTTATTATTTTTGCCATTTTGTGCGCTTTTCTGTTCTGGCCACTAGATGGTGATCTTTGGCAGACCTTCCAGCTCAGACCTCAGGTGCTAGCTGGTAATGCTTTCAGTGTAAATCTGAGGTGGATGGTGAAGAAACAATGTCCTCAGGGCTAGCAGAGCCTCACAAACTTTCTCAGAAGCTTTCCCCTCTCTTGGCTAGCCATACCCTCCCTCTCTCTGTCTCCTCAGCAACCAGCCTCGAGCAGTAGGGAGGGTGTTTGATGAGGCAAATTTATCTTTTGCTCCCTGTAGAATCTCAGAAGAAACAATGTCAAGGCCCCACCTGGCCTGGAAGTGGGTGGGCCCTCCAATGCAGCAGCCCATTTGCTCACAAAATCTGAATTTGCTGTAGGCTGTATCTTTCCCTATCTCTTTTCTTGGGGATGAGTGTCCCTGCAATCCCCTCAGTCTGCAGCCACTGCAGTCCAAAGACTGCTGTTTCCTCTGAAAGTGGGGGGATGGGTGCTTAGGATAACAAGGAGCCAGTCATTGGGAAGAAATCAGTTGCTTTGATGATGTCTTGATTTAGATATTTTCACAGCTTCAATACTGTAAGCAAATAATTTCCCATTGTCTTACCTGATCCATTTCATGGTTTTTGCTTTAAGTAGCCTAGTAAACTAAAACACTTAATTTTAAACATAAAACCATTCAATGTTTCCACTACTGATATTATAAAACAGTCAATATGAAACATGACTGCATTATTTGTTTCTTGGTTCTGTTGCTTTTATCCTCCAGTATTTTTATCCTAGTAGGGATATATATATATATTTTTTTCATGCTTGGGAATATATGCATATTTCATTTATATTGCAGTCACTATGTGGCTGTAGCTAAATAACTTGATTCATGGTTACTTTAAGAATATTTGGGGCATTTTTCTGTTGTATTCAGAATTGGTGTCAATTATTCTTAGAATGTTTGGTAGAATTCACCTGTGAAGCAATCTGGCACTGTGCTTTTCTTTTTTTGTGAAGATTTTGATTACTGGTTCAATCCTGTAACTAGTTATTGGTCTGCTGATATCTTCTGTTTCTTCTTGTCAGTGTAGGTAGTTTGCATGTTTCTAGTAACTTTTTAATTTCATGTAGGTTATCTAATTTGCTGGCATACAGATATTCATATTATCCCCTTATAATCCTTTTTTTCTGTCTGGTCAGTTGCAATGCCCCCCATTCATTTCTAATTATATTTATTTGTGTCTCCTCTTTTGTCCTTTATCAGTCTAGATAAAGGTTTGTTGATTTTATTGATTTCCTCTAAGAACAAATTTTTTATTTCTTTGATTATATTGTTTTTATTCATTGTTTCATTTATATCTGCTCTAATCTCTGTTATTTTGATCTGCTCAATTTGGATTTAGGTTTCACATCATTTCCTAGTTTCTCGAGTTATGAGGTTAGAGCTCTGATTTGAGATCCTTTTATTGAAAAAGTTAGCATTTGTTGTTATAAACTTCCCTCTTAACACTGCCTTTGCTGAATCCTATGTTTTGGAACGTTGTGTTTTTGTTTTCATCCACCTCAAGATATTACCTAGTTTCCCTTTACATTTCTTCTTTCATTCATTGCTTGTTTAAGAGTGTGTTGTGTCTTCCACATATTTGTGAATTTTCTATTTCCCCCTCTATTATATTTTAATCAAATCAATTTCACTGATACATATTAATAAAGCATAAATCCACCCAAAGTGTAAAATCAATAGTGTTAGGTATAATCACTTATATGTACAGTCATCACTTCAATCATTATTAGAACACTTTCATTATTTCAATAATAATAATAAAGAAAATACATGAAAAAAGATGTGGCTCAAGTGATTGGGCTCATATCCAGTATATAGGAGGTCCAGGGTTCACTTCGCAGGGCCTGCTGGTAAAAAGCAAGCTGGCCCGCGTGGCGAGCTTGCCTGAAAGGAGAGCTCGCTGGCGCAGCAAGATGATGCAACAAAAAAAGACACACAGGAGAGACAATAAGAGATGCAGCAGACCAAGGAGCTGAGGTGGCACAAGAGATTGAGCATCTCTCTCCCACTCTGGGAGGTCCCAGGATCGGTCCTGGTGATGCCTAAAGAGAAGACAAGCAGACACAGAAGAACACACAGAGAGCAGACAGCAAGCGCAAAAAAACAGGGGCGGGGGTGGGGGTAAAAATAAATTAAAAAAAAATAAAACAAACAAAAAAAATACAAACAAAACTCATCACCTCTCAATCTCTCTATGCTTCCCCTGCCATATATAGCTGCTATTTTTTTCCTTCTCTCTAGTATATTTGTATTTATATTTTGTAAAAAGTCTTATATATGCAATATCACCCATATTCATGTTTTACATGAGGTTTTACTATCTTATACAGTCCCATGTTACAATTTTAGCTTTCCTTCTAGTAATACACATGACCTTAGACTTTTTCTTTGGAACTACTTTCACATACATATCATAACTCCACTAGTTACAAAAACCATGATATATTTTCAACATTTCTATTCATATGCAAAGATTTGCAAACAATTTTTTACCAGTTCTACAAATATTCACCCTCAGCTTTCCATTGTCTACCCTTCTTCTATTTTCTGCTGACCTATATTCTAAGTACTAACTCCATGAGTTTACACAATATATTGAGTTCATAATACTGCAATCATACAGTATTTTTCCTTTTGTGTCTGGCTTGCTTCACTCAACATAATGTCCTCCAGGTTCATCCGTGTTGTCATATGCTTCATGACTGCATTTCTTCTTTCTGCTGCATAATATTCCATCATGTGTATACAACACAGTTTGTTTATCCATTCATCAGTTGATGGACACCCGGGTTGTTTACAACTTTGGGCAATCGTGAATAATGCCTCTGTGAAATAGGTGTACAGAGGTCTGTTTTTGTCTCTGCTCTCAGTTCTTCTGGTATATACCTAGAAATGGTATTGCTGGGTCACATGGCAAGTCTGTATTCAACTTCCTTGGGAACTGCCAACAGTCCTCCATAGTAGCTGTACCATTCCCATCAGTAGTGAATAAGTGTTCCTATTCTCCACATCCACTCCAACATTTACTGTTTTCTCACTTTTTAATAGAGGCCAGTCTTATAGGTGTGAAATGATATCTCATTGTAGTTTTGATTTCCATTTCCCTAATCACTAGTAATGTTGAACAGTTTTTCATATGTTTCTTTGCCATTCCTGTTTTTTCTTTGGACAATGGTCTTTTCAAGTCTTTTGCCTGTCTTTTAACCAGATAGTTTGTCTCCTTATTGTTGCACTCTATGATTTATTTGTATATCATGGTTATTAAACCCTTATTGGATATGTGATCATCAAATATTTTCTCCCTTTGAGTCAACTGCCTTTCCATCCTTTTGACAAAACATTTGAGGTGCAAAAGTTTTTTTAATTTTGTAGAGTTCCCATTTATCTATTTTTTCTTTTATTGTTAATGCTTTGGGTGTAAGGTTTAAGAAACTACTGCTTACCACAATATCTGGAAAATATTTTCCTACATTTTCTTCCAGGGGTTTTAACATTGTCACTTTTATATTTAGGCCCTGGATCCATTTTGAGTTAATTTTTTCATAAGGTATGAGATAAGGGTCTTCTTTCTTTTGGATATGGATATTCACTTCTCCTGGCACCATTTGTTGAATGGACTCTTCTGGCCTGTGGGGAGGCTTGACAACCTTGTCAAAAATCACTTGACTATAGATGTGAGGGTCTATTTCTGAGGTCTTATTTTAATTCCATTGGTCAATGAGTCTGTCTTTATGCCAGTACCATGCTGTTTTTAACACTGTACCTAAGTAATATATTTTAAAGACCAGAAGTCAGAGTCCTCCAACTGCGTTCTTTTTTAAGAACTTTTTGGCTATTCAGGGCCCCTTACCCTTCTAAATATATTTGATAATTGGTTTATCCATTTCTGCAAAAAATGCTGTTGGGATTTTTATTGGAATTATGTTGAATCTGTAAATCAATTTAGGAAGAATTGACAACTTAACAATATTCAGTCTCCCAATCCATGATCATGGAATATCTTTCCATTTATTTAAGTCTTCATTTTCTTTCAGCAACGTTTTGTATTGTTCTGAATACAGGTCCTTTATGTCATTGGTTAAGTTTACTCCTAAATATTTTATTCTTTTAGTTCATATTATAAATGGAATATTTTTCTGATTTCCTCCTCAGATTGCACATTAGTAGTATAAAGGAATGCTATTGATTTTTGCAAATTCATTTTGTGTCCCACCACTTTGATTTATTTGTCTATTAGTTTTAGTAGCTTTGTTATGGATTTTTCAGGAGATTTTAGATATACGATCATATCATCAACAAATAGTGAAAGTTTTAGTTCTTCTTTTCCTGTTTTGGTGCCTTTTATATCTAATTGCTCTAGCTAGAACCTCTAGCACAATATTAAATAGCAATGGTGACAGTGGGCATCCTGGCCTTGTTCCTGATCTCATTGAGAAAGCTTTCAGTCTTTCACCATTGAGTTCAATGCTAGCTGTAGGTTTTTCATATATGCACTTTACTATATTGAGAAAGCTTCCTTCTATTCCTATCTTTTAGAATGTTTTCATCAAGAAATGGTGCTGAATTTGCCAAATGCCTTTTCTGCATCAATTGAGCGAGTCATGTGATTTTTCTTCTTCAGTTTATCAATGTAGTTTATTACACTAATTGATTTTCTTGTGTTGAACCACCCTTGCATACCTTAGATAAAAACCACTTGATCCTGGTATATAATTATTTTAATGTGCTTTGGATTCTGTTTGCAAGTATTTTGTTGAAGATTTTTGCATCTGTATTCATTAGAAATATTGGACTGTAATTTTCTTTTTCGTAGTAGTATCTTTATCTGGTTTTGGTATTAGGGTAATGCTGGTGTCATAGAATGAGTTTGGTAACATTCTCTCCTGTTCAATTTTTTGGAAGAGCTTGAGCCAAATCAGTATTATTTCATCTTTGAATGATTGCTGGAATTCACCTGTAAAGCCATCTTGTGCCGGGCGTTTTATCTTTGGGATGTTTTTTATGACTGTTTCAATCTTCACTTGCGATTGGTTTGTTGAGATCTTCTATTTCTTCTAGGGTAAGTGTAGATGGTATGTATATTTAAAGGAATTTGTCCATCTCCTCTACATTGTCTAGTTTTTTGCAGACAGTTTTTCATAGTATCTTCTTAAGATCTCTCTTATTTCTGTGGGGTCAGTAGTTATGTCCTCCTTCTCATTTCTGATTTTATTTATTTGCATCTTCTCTTATTTTTTTGTCAGTATAGCTAAGGGGTTTTTGATTTTGTTGATCTTCTCAAAGGACCAACTTTTGATTTTGTTGATTCTATTGCTTTTTTTGTTTTTTATTTCATTTATTTCTGCTCTGATCTTTACTATTTCTTTCCTTCGGCTTGGTTTGGGATTAGTTTGCTGTACTTTTTCTAGTTGCTCCAGGTGTGCAGTTAGACCTTCTACTTTAGCTCTTTCTTCTTTTCTAATGTAAGCATTGAGGGCTATAATTTCCCTCTGAGCACTACCTTTGCAGTATCTCTCTATTATTGATTCATAACTTCATTCCATTGAGGTCAGAGAAGATACATTGCATGGCTCAAGATTTTTAAATTTCTAGAGACTTGTTTTGTCACCTAGTTGATATTCTATCCTGGAGAATGACCAATATGCACTGGAGAAGGATGTGCATTCTGTTGCTTGGTGAAGTGTTTTTCATGTGTCTCATGTATAGTTGGTAGAATCATTCAAGTCTTTCATTTCCTTATTGGTCTTCTGTGTAGCTTTTCCATCTATTACTGAAAGTGGTGTACTGAATTCTTCTACTATTAAAGTAGTACCATTTATTACTACCTTCAAATATGTCAATATTTGCTTCCTATATTTTTGGACTTTACTGTCAGTTGCATATATATTTATATTGTTATGTCTTCTTATTGAGTTGACCCTTTTTTCAGTATATGGTATATTTTCTTTGTCCCTTTTAAAAAATTTGTCTTAAAGGCTATCTTATCTGATATTAGTATGGCTACCCCAGTTTCCTTTTAGTTACTATTTGCATAGTATGTTTTTAGATCCTTTCACTTTCAACCTACTTGTGTTTTTGAATTTAAGGTGAGTACCTTATAAACAATATATAGTTATTTAATATTTTTTCTTCCATTTTCCATGATTCTGCCTTTGATTGGAGAGTTTAATTCATTTTCATTTAAAGTAACTACTAGTAATTCTGGACTTTCTTCTGCTCTTTTGTTCTTTTGTCCTCTTAAGTATTAAACCTTTTTTTCTATTGGACCTTCCATTAATGACTACTCTCATTTTTATTTAATTTTTTGTAGTATACCACTTTGAGTTCCCTTATCTCCTTCTGTATATATTTTCAGAGATTTTCTTTGAAGTTACAATTGGGCTTGAGTTTAACATCCTAAATCTGTAGCTTTCACATTTGATTTGAAACCAACTTAATTTTGCATACACATACACTGGTCCTATACCCCTCTCTCACTCACCATTTTGTTATACTTGTTAGAAATTATATCTTCATACATTGTATGTCCAAAGTCATTGATTTATCATTGCTCTTTATGCATTTGTATTTTTGAATCATTAAGAAGTAAAAAGTGGCATTGCATATAAAAATATAATATGATTATTACTGGTGTTTATATTTACACTCATGATTAGCTTTACCATAGATCTTTACTTGTTTATGCCATTTTGATTCTCTCACTAGAGTCCTTTTCCTCAAATAGCTCCCTTTATCATTTCCTGTAGGGCAGGACAGCTGATGAACAAATCCCTTAGCCTTTGTTTATTTAGCAATGTATTTGTCCCTCATTTTTGAAAGACATTCTTATTGGATATAAAATTCATGGTTGACAATTATTTGCATTCAGCACTTGAAATCTTTCATTCAACAGACTTCTTAACTCAATGGATCTGATGACAGATTGGCACTTAATCTTTTCTAGGCTACATTGTACATAGCACATTTCTTTTCTCTTGCAGCTGTCAGAACTACCTCCTTTTCCTTTAAATTTGACAGTTTGACTACTTTGTGCCTGATTACATTCCTCTTCATGTTTACCCTCTTCGGAATGTGTTTGGTTTATTGAATGTGTATATTCATGTCTTTTGTTAGATTTGGGACGTTTTCTTCCATTACTTCTTTGAATATTCCTAATGCTCCTTTCTTGCTTTCTACTTCTTCTGGGACTATCATAATACATATATTGGTACACTTGATAATGCTCCAAAGATTCTTTAGGCTCAAGTTACTGTTTTCAATCTTTTTTTTCCCCCCGTTTTTCATCTTGAATCATTTTACTTGTCTTGTCTTTAAGTTCACTGATTATCCAAATTGATGTTGAAACCCTCTTGGGATTTTTTAAATTTTTATTTTAGTTGTAGCTTTCAACTCCAGTATTTGTTTGATTCATTTTTAAAATTTCTATCTCTTATTGAGGTTCTCATGTTTTCATTCACCAATTCCCTGATATCCTTTAATTTTTTTCTCTATGTTTTCCTTTATCTCTTGAGCATATTGAAAATCTTTTTTTTTTTTTTTTTTTTTTTTTTTTTCATTCTGTGTCTGTTATAACCAATGTCTGCTGTTCTTTGGTAAATCTTTCTGAATTCTTATCTTGTGCCTTTGGATGACCTTCCATTTCCTGTATCTTTACTTGTAATTTTAGTCTTTTTTTGTTCAAGGAACATTTTTTTTAGGAGGTACTGAGGATTAAACCCAGGACCTCATACATAGGAAGCAGGTGCTCAACCACTGAGCTACATCTGCTCTCCTCCAAGGTACATTTTAACGTTATCATGTTTTACCTCTGGGATTTATTCCCTGATCTGTCTGTTACTTAAATTTGTATCCAATTATTTATACAACAGAGATTTCCTTGAATACCAGGACCTGAAAAAAAGAGCAAACCAAATATAAAACAAAAACTTTTCACAGACTATGCAAATTGTCTTTGCATTAGTTGGTGCTCTCCTTCAAATTAAAAGCATGGAATCTACTCTGTCTCTTATGAATCTGCATCTTGTCTGTTCTTGGGCTCATAGCCTTGGTATTTCCCCATGGGTAAATACAGTCTTGTTCCTCAGTGCACCTGGGATAGGGTGGGGGAAGGGCCAGCAAGGGTGCCACCAGCTTCCCTTAACATTTTATATTGCATTTTCTTTATTCAGCACTCACCTAGTTACTGCCACACTTTAACAGTTTTCCAGTGTTTTGATGATGATGGCTCAGCCAAATTTTGCTAGTTTTTCAAAATTCTATGGGGCAACATAATGCTGGATCATTTTATGTTGCTGTTGGTTTGACCAGAACTGCTCAAGATTTTCACCCCATAAGTAATGCTATATATTCTGATATTTACTGATAAAATGTTATTTATTATATCTGAACTATACTTTTCCTAAATTTGTTTCTGAGGTCCTTTGATCTTAATTTCACTTAACTCTTTTTTAAAAAATATTTTGTTTTTGTGCTTTTTGTATTACATAGCATGATCATTACCTTTTTCTGTAGCATGAGACGTTTTTTGTATCTCTCACAAAATAATCAACATAATAAAAGGCAAATAGGTAGGGAATTAATAAGTCAAGTAGTATAATAATAAAGTGAGTAATATAATATGGTGCTATTATGGGGTTCAAGAAAAGTATATTGAGATTCAGTTTTAAAGTTATATTAGACAGAGATTGTGAATGTATTTTAATATACGTTAATACTTTTCATTTTAACCTATGAATCAAAGAAAATTATTAATGGTTTAGCATGAAGGAAATTACATTATTATGGCATAACTTTATAGGAAATAATCTGACATAAGGAAATAATCTTTATGTGTGATATATACATTTGTGGAAAGAGAATTTGGAGATAGGAAAATGGATTAAAATCAATGACAGTACACATTTGAATAGTGGACTTTAGGTGATTTAATGAAGTTTTTTTTTTTTTAATTTTTATGAATAATCACCTTCTAAAGGACATCAAGTTTTATCTTTGTATCCTCATTTGAAAAAGGAAAGATTACTGTAACTCATAATATTTTTGAGAAGAACACCAAAGAGCAGATAAAGATATGTAATCAGAGTGACATCCCCAATTATTAGCAGAGTGCCTAGCGTGAACTATGTGACCAATAAAGTCCATGTGCTTCTATTTCTTTCTTTGCTCAAATTCCTCCCCCAATCTGACTACATATGAAATAAAGAACATTATTAGATGTTGCTTTTATCAGTAAATTTATATTCAAACTAAGAGGCAGGAGTTGGCAACAGTGTAATTTTGAAAAAGCACATACCTTCACACCCTAATATTTAAAAAGTTCCCATATTAGAGTGAAATAAGATGTAATGGTTAGGCTAAAGTGTCAACTCGGCCAGGTAATTGTGTCCAGGTGTTTGTTCCAACAAGCACTGGGCTAATTGTAATGCAAGAGCATGTATGGACTTCAATCACCAGTGAGTTTACTGCGTGGATGGCTGATTACATCTGCATCAATCAGGGAGATTACATCATCAATGGGTGGCGCTTTTATCCAATCAGTTGAATGACTTAAAAGGGGAAGTGATTTCAACATTCAGAGAGAATTTCCCAGCTCGTCGTTGGACAGGCAACTTCTCCCAGAAACTCATCAACGAC
>JAQZBX010001444.1:17859-75560 GCA_029593785.1 Cabassous unicinctus | reverse complement strand
AAGCACAGAGGGGAGCTTGGTCGTGAGGAAGGAGAGAAGGCCTCAGGAAGAGACCAGCCGTTCACCTGATAGTCTACAGCTGGCCTTGTGGAGCGAAGCAAGCCTAAACCTGGGGAGAGGCAAGCCCCAGGAAGAGAGGAATCCAGTAAGCCTGAACCCTGACAGACATTGGCAGACATCTTGCTCCAACACGTGGACATAGACTTTGGTGAGTAAAGTAACTTATGCTTTACAGCCTGGTAACTGCAAGCTTCTACCCCAAATAAATACTCTTATAAATGCTGACAGATTTCTGGTAATTTGCATCGGCACCCCTTTTGCTGACTAATAAAACACCTTTGGAACCCAACTACTCGATTGAAAAGTCTTTCATTCTGGTAAGTACACATTTACGTTAATTCATTTAAAAGCTGATTTAAAAGGGTTAATATATCAAACACATGTTAAATTGTTGATCTTACAAGGTTTGGATTTGGTCTTTTTTTTTAATTTATGGTAAATGTCAAGAACCATGAATATCTGATATTTTACATTACATGAACACTGACAAGTTAGCCCACCACAGTTTCACGTATGCTGGCAGAAGACATGAGATCCTGTGTTAGAGACAAAGGACAGTTAATGCTTCACAGCAAAAGCAATAGCTGGAATACTGATATATTAGCACTGTGTCCTCAAACCTCAATTCCAAAGGGCAGTGTGAAACAGGCCAGTGATCCTTGCACACTGAGTGGGTTATTAGAGAGAAGAAAAAAAAAAGCAAAACCAAATTAAGAGAATCCAAATATTTTATAATGGATAGTATGCCTACCTGATCTTTGCCTAGGAAAGACACTTTGTTTTTATTATACTAGACAGTAATCAAACCTTCCCTTTGCTTCAGATGCAGATACTATCTTCAAAAGCTGTTCACTATACAAACAGCCTTGATAAAATAGTCCAGAAAAAAGCCAGTCATTGTCTCTACTTGCAAAAGACCCATAAAGAATTGTCTTAAAACAATAAGCACTCCTCATTCCTACACTGTCTTCACTTATGCCTAATTTTCCCATGAAAACAATACCCATTGACCATGATGAATTAATCTGACCAACAGAGGCTAGAAACAAACATGTTCAATTTGCCTTATACAGCATTTAATCATGCCAACTAACAACAGGATTACAAGCAAAAGGATAAGGCCAACCTACAGAATTGATTTTAACCATAGCTTTCAGAGTTCCAGACCCACCAGCTGAGTAAATCCCACTATCCAGGGCCAGCAAACTGCAGCTTATGGGCCAAACCCAGACCACCACCAATTTTGGAAATAAAGTTTTATTTAACATAGCTATGCCCATTCATTTATGGATTATATATGGCTGCTTTTATACTATGATGGTGGAGTTGAGTATACCTTGACTATCAGACCATTGTTGAGTGGCTCTTGTGATGAAAGGCACATCATGGTCAGACTGCAAATGGTCTGAAAAGCCAAACATAACACAAATTAGTTTCAAGAGTCACAATGGTATGCCTGGTGTTAGCTGACAGAGACTACATGGCCCACAAAGCATAAAAAAAGCCCTTTGGTTCAGTAGGTGTGCTTCTCTATAATTGTCTCTAGAAAGAGGTCAGAACCTTCTACATCCCCCTTCCAGGATGAATCTTGATAACAGTTATAGTTGGGTGGCCTGAGGCTGACCACTGAATAGGCAAGAAACTCCTCCCATCAGGAAGAGTTGGAACTAACAAGGGCACCATTCCTATAACTGCCTTTGAACTTCCTAGAATTCAGCCTGCAATGACCTCCCCAATCCCTCCTTATTAATAAGCATTAAAGTAGAAGATCATTTATTGTCCAGTTTGACTATCCAGTTTGGTCAACATGCCCACTCTCAATTCCTCATGGAGTTCCCTCAAATCCTTTACTCAGCAATAAGGCACTCGTTCTTGTGGTAAGTAGAATGGGCTCTGTTGCAGTTGGGCAGTTTGATGTAATTATGAATTCCAAAAATATATATTGGATTATGCTTGTAAACTGGTCTGCTAATCTGGGCATGATTAAGTTATGATTAGGGTGTTAACTGGGCCATGTCAGTAGGGCATTGAGCCCCACCCCTTGGTGGGTGGGGGAATCAAATATAAAAATCAAGGCAAAGGACAGAGGGAACAGTTTTTGAGTTGCAGTTTTGATGTTTGAGTTTTGATGTTGGAGAGAAGGCCCTAGGAGAAGAGAAGCGAGCAGTTCGCCTGATAGTCTACAGCTGACCTTGTGGTGGAAACAGAGGAGCTAAGCTTGGAGAGAAATAAAGCCCCGGGAAGAGAGGAACCCAAGAAGCCTGAACCCTGGCAAACATCAGCAGCTGTCTTGCTCCAATACGTGGCAATGGACTTTGGTGAGGGAAGAAACTTATGCTTTATGGCCTGGTAACTGTGGACTTCTACCCCAAATAAATACCCTTTATAAAGACCAATCCATTTCTCGTATTTTGCATTAGCACCCCTTTAGCTAACTAATACAGGCTCCTATTCCAGAACCCATTTCTCTCTCAGCATTCCATCCTCATCAGCAAAATTATCAAGGATGTTGAAGGGTCTGAGATTTTACCCTACATGTAAACTAACACATTAGGCAACCAGTTTCATGGATGCTGGTAGAAGACATGAAGACTCCTGTGTCAGAGACAGAGGTCAATTTATTCCTCACAGCAAAAGCAGTATGTAGAGTATCAGCATTTTTACCATGTCCCCAAACCTCATTTTCTGAGGGTGATATGAAGAGTACTAGGTGATACCTGCACTCAGTGGGCTGCATTATAGGAAAGGAAACCCACACTTAGGGAATTCTGTATTAGCCAAAGGGGTGCTGATGCAAAGTACCAGAAATCTGTTGGCTTCTATAAAGGGTCTTTATTGTGGGTAAAAGCTTACAGTTACAAGGCCCTAAAGAGTCCAACTCAAGGTACCATAAGAGGTATTTTCTCACCAAAGTCTGTTGCCATGTGTTGAAGCAAAATGGTGCCGATCTCTGCGAGGGTTCAGCCTTCCTCTTCCTCTTAAGGCTCCGTAGGCCCAGCTTCTTCTGATCTCAGCTGTAGGCTGGAGGGCTCATTTCTTTCTGGGCCTTCTCAGCTGCTCAGGGCTCTGGTCTTTTCAGCTGCAAACTATCAGGAAAATGGCTCAGTTCTCCCCCAGGTTTAGCTGTTTGATCCTTCTCCTTTCTGTCACATGGCAGGACTGAAATGACCCAAGTTCTCTCCTCTTCTGTGTCTATGGAGCTCTCTTTCTTCCTGTGCCTTCTTCTGTGTGCCTTCTTGAGTAAGTGTCCATTTATATAGCCCACCAAGGGGGTGGTGACTTAAACTGACTTACACCCTACTGAAGTGGTCAAATCAAAGCCCTAATCTTAACATAAGTCAATCAAAGACATCTCAGCTAAATCTAATACAATCAAAGGGTATCACACCCAGAAGAACAGACCAGTTTACAAACATAATCTATATCTTTTTTTAGAATTCATAAATAATATCAAACTGCTACAAACCCCAGCTTTTATAAGGGCCAATAATTATACCTGTACATTGCCCCAGAGCAAGACATCATCTTTACCACCCTGGACAGTAAACAAAGCTGCCCTTTGCTTTAGAGGAAAACACTATCTTTATCTTCACAATCAACTGTCCTTCAAAAGATAACCTGGAACAAATGTAGCCAGTACCTCCACTCACAAGATATGCAGAAATGTAAGAGGCTCATGAAGAATTGTCTCCCAATCATGTTAACAATCGGTGAAATAATTTAAAAAGGCAAATCTCTATATAAAAATGTAAGAGGTTATTATTTCAATACTTTATTATTTTAATAACTTTATTGAGGTATAATTGACTTACAATAAACTGTACTGGGAAGCGGGTGGGGCTCAGTGGATAGAGCCCCCGTTTACCATATGGGAGGCCGGGGTTCGCATCCCGAGGCCTCCTTGTGAGGGCACACCGGCCTGAGCGGTGCGGCGGGCTGATGCAGCAACCTCACGGCAGGAAGCGGGTGTGGCGCAATGTATAGCGCGCCCGTTTACCATATGAGAGGCCCCGGGTTCGCTTCCCGGTGCCTCCTTGTGAGGGCAGGCCGGCGCTGTGGGCTGATGCGGCAAGACCTCACAGCAAGGGGGAGATAAGCAGACACAGAGAAGACACGCAGCGAATGGACACAGCAGCACAAGCAGCAAGGGGGGGATAAATAAAATAAAATAAATCTTAAAAAAATAAAAAATAAAAAATAAAATAATAAACTGTACATATTTAAAGTATAAACTGTGATAAGTTTTAATATACATATATATCCATGAAGCCGCACAATCACGTTAATGAGCATATCCATCACCCTCCAAATTTTCTTTGTGTCACTTTTATTTTTAGTTCTTCCTTTTATTAAATATCAGGTGACTTTTATGAAAAAAAATAGATGAGATTAGCTGAATTGCCAGTTTCTTCTTTGAGGTGGAAATTATATTCCTATCAGACAAGGCATGACAAGTGAGGCTTGGTGGATGTTAGTATATGCTTTAGGGCACGTTCGGTCCTAAATGGTTGCACTAAAAGAAATTAAGAAAGTTTCCCATCATTATTCTCAATGTCATGTGGATAAGACATTTAGAATAGTTACTGAGTTTCACTTTAGTCAATGGAGATTTTCTTTTTGAAAATGTACTCATCAAACACTATCTTCTTGCAATTTTTAGGTAATCACTGAAATATAATGCCTTGATATTCTTTCAAGAGGTTTCCTGCCTACTTTTTCCTTTAGAATTGACTCCTTAAAAAAAGAGAAGTGGTTCCACTATATTCTCTTGGGGATAAGTGAAAATAATATAAATGTTCTTTCATCTCCTAAAGAAAGATATCTTTTTTCTGTATTTGAATTTTACAAAACAAAGATTTTATTTTCATAGTCTTTGGAATATATAAATAAATTACATGGAGCATGGTAGTTAAACATAACATTAACATAATGTGAAACCATCGATAAACAAAATAAAATTATTACATTTATGGTTTAGCATGTTATAATTGTGTCACTTTACTTAAATAGTAAAGAAATAATAGGCTGTACCTTGCACCATTCACCATGAAGTATAGCAGACTTTATAAGAAATGGACACCTAAAAATTATTTGAGCTGGAATTTTACTTGCAATAATCCTTAAAATGAATTCCTATTCAAGAAAATAACTTCAATTGCAATATGAAGACAGCTTCACCTTGAAGCCCCAATGTAAATTAGCAAAATTATAATGAATAAAAAGCACATAATTAATATTGTAACATTTCATGTCTAAGATGTAAACTACAGAGCAGATAAAAGCTGTTTTTTACAGTCATATTTATCATAGGATTAATTTTTTGGTTGCTATTTATGGACTTTTAAAACCAGGTGTATTCGTCAGCCAAAGGGGTGCTAATGCAAAATACCAGAAGTTGGTTGGTCTTTATAAAGGGTATTTATTTGGGGTAAAAGTCCACAGTTACCAGGCCATAAAGCATAAGTTTCTTCCCTCACCAAAGACCATTGCCACATGTTGGAGCAAGACAGCTGCCGATGTTTGCCAGGTTTCAGGCTTCTTGGGTTCCTCTCTTCCCGGGGCTGCGTTTCTCTCTAGGCTTAGCTCCTCTGTTTCTTCCACAAGGTCAGCTGTAGACTATGAGGCTCTCTAGGCTTTGCTTCTCTCCACAAGGCCAGCTGTGAACTCTCAGGCGAATGGCTCGTCTCTATCCCGGGGCCTTCTCTCCTTCCTCACGACCAAGTTCTCTTACTTCCCAGGGCTCCAGCTCAAAACTCCAACACTGTCCTTTGCCATGCCTTTTATATTTGATTCCCATCCCACCAAGGGGTGGGGCTCAACGCCCTACTGATGTGGCCCAGTTAACGCCCTAATCATAACTTAATCATGCCCAGATTAGCAGATCAGTTTACAGCATAATCCAACATCTATTTTTGGAACTCATAATTACATCAAACTGCCAGACTGCAACACCAGGTAATTATAAAACATTTTATCACCTATTTTTAGAATACCCTAAAACCTAGAGATATATTCTAGGAACTTGAACTTCACTGCAACTTGAATATGCCACAAAATGCAATATAAAAGAAATATCATATATTTTCAGAGTGGCTTGAAAGATGTTTAGAAATCATGAAATAAATTGATAAATATTCATTATTTTGTTTTCTTAAGGAATGACAATTTGATAGGAAAACTGAAAGATTTTCTGAAATTAAAATAATTTCTCAATATGTTAGGTAAATATCATTCTCATGAAAGTATGTGAGTAGACATTAAAAATATTTTATTGGCAGTAGAAAAATTAATGAAATTTTCATGCTTGAAAGCTAGCAATGTATAAGCAAGAAGGCATTGAAGAGGATATTTGGGGCATCACCAAAATCCATCCAAAACTCTCTGGGGTTTTGAGACCACTTTTTATCACAATCTTTTCTTCTCCTTCATTTCTAGCTTACATCTTACTCAATTCAGAGCAGTACATGTTAATTAAGCACAATGAGGTACTTTTTAAGTTCTCAGTACAATTTGTGCCATTACTCTCTACTTATCTATATACTTCTTGGGTCAGCCCACAGATTATGTTCTTCTATCATCTCTATTGCCATCATTCTTCTACTTATAAATGAGTTATTCTCAGCAGACTATCATAATCATGTGTCTCAAGCTTACTCCTCCACCCAATATTTCTGGATAATTTTTCCCACCCAATTTAAGTCTTAATGTTTGATCCCTAAAGTGAGACTCAGGGCAGAACATTGAACCATAAAAATCTTCCTTTAAAGAAATATATCTGTATATACATTTCCCTGCTTGTGTCCTTGGCATGAATCCCGAAAGCAGAGAGAGAAAAAGGGATCATGTCAGGAGCATCTGCTCTGTGGTTGACCATAGATTTGAATACTTGGCTCTTTCGCTTTCTAGTTTATATAGCAAATTAGTTCACTTCTATTTGCCTAGCATTTCTCAGTTGTAAAATGAAGATGATAATTTTACTCACCCCACATAGTTTTTATGTGAATTAGAAGAGAAAATGTAATTTATGAGCCTTGTTCACAATAAACACCAAATGAATGTTTGCTGTTAACCTAAAGCTAAATCAATTTCATTGATCATTGATTATTGCCTATGTTTGGTATGTTTTAGGATTTTAAAATTGTTGGTTTTTGTTTTAATCTGAGGCCATTTTTTTCTTTGGCTTGCAAACTTTATACCATCACAAGGGTGGTGTTTGTAAAGCAGAAATCACTTCCCCATTCAAACATTTTACCATTCAAAATTCATGGTTGCTTTCCATCTCCATCTGACCCCTGCCTTTCTAATCTCATTTCCGTGCTCCCACCCCCAAACATAAACTGAGTTCCAGCCAAGCCAGACTACTAGCAGTCCACCTAAAACGCCCAGTTCTCTCACACAGCATCACCTCTGCCCTCTCTCTTTCCCACTTGAACAACTCTTACTTATCCCTCAAGACTCATCTCAATGACCCTACCTTAGAAAGCTTTCTATTTCCAGATGCAATTAGATATTTCCTTACCAAGGTTCTCATAGCACTTAATTCATACCACCATTACAGGATCGATGTAGTTACTTTATTTCTTTATGTTTCTGCTTCCACACTTGGCTGTGGTCCTCCAGTGCATAAAAGATGGTTGATTTCTTTGTTTCCCTAATACCTGACACATATGTGGCATGCAATAAATGAAGAATGAGTGAATGGAGGGCTTGGATTCTATTGGAAATGTGAACAAATTAACCCATAAGTGATGGCTACATCCACATACAGATGTTAGTGCCTGACAAATTTACCCGCTCTGGGGTTAAGGCACAGTCTTCAGAAAACCTCTGTTCAAATACATCAGTTTGGAGGGAAAATGTATTAACCCATTATTGTATTATGTGGATTTGTATAACCAACCCACATATCTTAAACAGGGATCTGCAGGTTTGGAACAGTTCTTTTTATGGTGTAGATGTTACCAGAGGAAGTATCCAGAGCATCCATCGCTGCTGAGAGAGAGGGAAAAAAATCAGTGGATAACCACAGTGGGTGGTTCTAGATAGGCTAACTCTAACTGCTTGTAAAAAGGAGAAATGACAGGAGGTTCGCTGTGGAAAAACTGTTCGCTCAACAATTTGCCATGATCAGACCTGCACCATTATAGCACCTAGCCTCCTCTAGGAAGACAAAGCAATTTTAGCGCTAGTAACAGATTTTCTTAAGAAAGTAAATTTACTGAAAACAAAATCAGTTGAAAGTTATAAATATAAATTATATTTTGGATTTCCCATGCTATTGCTTCCCATACAGAATATGAATAGCTCAGAGCTAGTACAGGACCTATTACACTAAAGAAAGGCTAAGTAACTCACCAAGTCCTGAGAGTACCACAGCTAAGTAACCTGTCAGGTACTCTTCACTACCCTTTCTGAGAATGCATATTAAAAAATAATAATAATAAAGTTGCTTCCATTTGTGAAAAGAGATTCCTTAAAGGAAGAAAGAAAACACATATGACAAATAGACTATTTTACATTAAATGAGCATTATCTTCATTGCACATGTTGAAAACTGGGACATGACAAAGGAAAGGAGATTTGTTGGCTCTACTACCCCACTGTGCTTGGGGAAGGTAGCTGGGAGGTTAATTCTGACATAGGGCAAAAGGGGAGTCATTGAGATTAGTCCTAGACAAGCAGTAAGAAATCACAGTGCTCCCGTAACCATACTTGAAAGAAATTGCTTTACAATAAAGTATGAACATATTTCTCAGAGCATGAGTTTCTTTTCCACCACTGTTTTGATATAACTATACATGAGTAAAATTTCTGACTCTCCCAGGAACGCTTATGAAAAGATGTAACAGTTGTGATGCTGTGGTAGCTTGTGTGACTATTCACAAAAATGTACTGTCCTTCCTATGGGGAAATTAAACAGTCTCACCCTGATGAATGCAGGAGTAGCATCTCACTTGCTTTGGCCAGTGAAATGCAAAAAGGGACATGCCAAAGCTTTGAAAGCGGTGCAAGCTTTGCCATTCTCTCTTTGCTGCTTCCACAAGAAAAGCTTCTCTGGCAATGTTCCAGTGAAAAGCTTCTCCATTAGCCCAGTCCTAGAGGGAAGATGATGTGGAACAGACCTATAGACATAGTGAGAATAAGAGATAAGCTTTTTGTTTGTTTGTTTGCTTTAAAATGCTGAGATTTGAAGGTTGTTTGTTATTACTGCATAACCTAGCTCATTCTGACTAATAAAGTTACCATTTCTCAGACTGTAATATGGCAGGCCAAGGGGAAGTCTTCTTGGTTTGTAGCTTTGTAATATGCTACTGCCATATTACAATTATTACACCATAAGAAAATAGAATCATCAAGAATAGAGTGATATGCACTTTGTTTCTTAAACAACTAACATTTCTAAAACTAGAGCTGATAGTCATTTAAACTAAAGGTAACTCTCAAATTAAAAACAAGTTGTGTTCCAAAAGATCATTTTAGGTCAATTATTTAGAATGCCTTACAAAGGAACAATGTTATAAATGGGAGTTGGAATCCTATGCTAGCCCTTTAGTATTTGGTCCCTATAAATTAATATTACTTTAGTTGCTTTATGGGTTTAAATGACAGGAGGGGTACCATTTGTAATATTGTTTTTTGAGAAAATGAAATAGAAATTACAACTTCAAAGCCAGAACAACAAACACACATCTCCCAAACATCACAGACTCTGTAATAGGAAAAGTGTTTTTTGTTTGATGTTTGTTCATTAGTTGGTTTTGCTTTATCTTTTCCTCCTCTTTCTCTGCTTTGGCCCTGAAACAAGAGCAGGGACTCTTCTCTGTACAAACACCTCAACTGCTCATTGGGGTATCAACTCCTGTGGTTTCAAGGATTCTAGCAGTATCAGAAGCAGTGACAATTGGAAAAGCAAAGAGGAAATAGAAACTTTATGTGATAATGATCTATTGCGGTATAACAAATTATCACAAAATTAGCAGCACCTTAAAACAATAAACATTTATTATCTCACAGAGTTTCTGTGGGTCAAGAATCTGATTTAGTTGAACAGTTCTGCTCAAGGTCTTTAATGATGTTGCGTCAAGATGTTAATTGGGGCTAGGATCATTTTAAGGCTTGACTGTGAAGTTGGCTCACTCACATGCCTGGCAAGTTAATGCTGGTTGTTGGCACAAGGCCTTAATGGCTCACCACATGGGCCTCTCCATAGGCTGCTTGAGTGCCCTTACAACATGGTAGCTGACATCCCCCAAAGCAAGTAATACAAAAGAGATCAAAGCATGTTTTTTATGGCTGCATCAGAATTCACACACAGTCATTCCACCATTACCTTATTCATTACACAGATCAGCCCTGTTCAATATGGAAGGGGACTATACATGATGTGAATGTTAGGAGGTGGGGATTATTGGAGGCCATCTTGAGGGCAATTACTATATTTACATTCCCCACCCCACCCCCAACCTATAGAATTCCCTGGTCACTAGCTTTTTTCATTTATTCAATTAAAAGAATTTATAAAGTCAGTTTATATGCCATTATAATCAATATAATTCCCATTGAGGTATCTGTCAACCCAGATAAAGAGATCAAGTTTAAAAATTCACACTCACATTAAATGGCAGGTAACAGAATAAGTATTGTAACTTATTCATTTCTCATTTTCCTTTTAGTATGATTCATTTGGTACCAAAAATAAATAGCAAAAAGGTATTGTCATCATGTAAATCTCTTTTCTTCAATTTTCAATATGCTCATTCTTACTTATAATATCTGGTTAGAGGCTATACAGTTAAGACCTAAGTGTAATAAAAGAGCAGCATAAAAAAATCAAACATTAGAAGATAACACATTGAAAATATGACCCTATAAAAATTTTAAGATTAAGCTCTTGTTCTAAGCCTAAATAAATCTGTCAAAGATTTAATTCCAAGAACTAAGGTTTATTTGCAGATTTTTACATTGTCTTTTATATTGCTTCAAGCTTTGAAAAACCTAATTGTCTGAGAAGTACTTCCTAACATTCTTCCTACCATTCTTTCAGTCAACAAATACTACCAAACATGGTAGGTAAGATATAGTCCCTGCAGTCAGGAATGTATAGCCTAATAGAGGAAGACAGAGATATAAATAAATATATCTAAAATGTCTGACAAATGTGAACAAATGTTTGAATCTCACATTAACATATGTACATAAATCTTATTAGTCCCAAGCTCTATTTGTTCACACAGAAAATCTAGTCCCTTGAGAATCCTTTCCTCCATCCCCACCTGCAACAAAACTTGTCTCTGAAACCCTGTGGGTTTGCTCATGTATTCATAAAATGGGTAGGTTCTTCCTGCCACAGGCTCCCATTGCCCTTAGCCACTCCACCCTTGTTGGTCTCAAATGCCACAAGTGCTTCCACCTCCCCTAGCCTTCACTGCCCCATGGTCATTCCAGGCTCTCCCTCCTCACAGGCTTGGCCCCCACTAAGGCACAGATCCATGGCAATTCCTCCCTGTCCTCATGGTATCCCAGCATCTTGGTGATCTCCCAGAAGCTGAGGAGAAAATAAATAAATAAAGCTGTGTTACTCTGTGTAAGTCCTAATAAGAGGATTCTACTTCCAAGTCCCTTCTTCCCCAAGCTTCATAGGTGTCTTCTCAGGGACCTTGCTCTGTCATCTCCCAGTCTCTACCACCTTAGACTTAGAAACTGTTCAGGGCCTTCCACCACTCCCACTATATTGGCCCCTTCTCGTTGGCATATAAGCATGCTAAAGTCCCTTCAGCCTTCCCGCCAGCTGACTCTCCACAGGTACATTTCTTTAAAGAGATAACTACATTCACTATGGCTAATTCTTCATTCTGGTATTTGTATCTGCCATTCCATGAACCTATGAGCTTAAGATCATCAAGAACCCCGTTGTTAAATTCAATGGAAAGTTACTCCACGTACAAGTAGTACCCACTCAGGCCCTATTCCAGACAAGGTCTTAAAATGACTAATCGCGATGTCAGGAATATTGCCCCTCCCCCACAGTCCTGAAAGCTGTGGGAGCTTGGTTGATTTCCTGGCTGAAAGGCTGGGTCTTTGTTTTCTCCTTAGGTGCCCAGCTTGTTAGGAGTCATAGCTCCAAGCAGCAACTGTGGACATTTGAGGGTTTTTAGCCTCTTTTCATGAGCAGAATGCTCCACCCCAGTCCCTAGTTTTAAGCTATGAGCCTGGTTTAGTTCCCCACCTCACATGAAAATCTTAAGACCCTGTAACTGACAGAAGCCAAGTTTCTGCTGCCACTTGCATATTTCTGAGTGTAGAGCCCAGCAGCTCTGTGGCCTTAACCAGGCTTTTGTGTTTCTGGCCTGTGACTGGTTTATAAAAATATCTATCTCCTTTTTTACCTGAGTCTCATTTTTTGTTATTTTTCTGTTTGTTTGCTTGTTTTTTGTTTGGGTATTTTCCTTTTAGATTTCATGAAAATTGCTGCTTACTATGTAAACGTATCAGAGAGGGTGCTGGAGCATGAATATACTGTACCATAGTGATCAGACATCTCCTACCAATTCTTAACTTTGTAGGATTGTTGTGAAGATAGAAAGCCTATAAAGAAGGCGGAAATTCTTTGTTAACGATAGGGTCAGGACAAGTGTTAATTAATAATGGTAAGCACAAGTACTCAAGAATGCAGTAAGATAGATCATAAAAAACACACTGGATGGTTTCTTCCCTTCCCGTCCTGGATCTCAGGCACAGGGATGAGATTACATAGGGAGAGGCTGCTAAAACTAAGAGGCAATTGAAGGGAAGATTCTGGTGGGCAACAGAGTTAACACTATGCCAGGCATTTTTAATGCTCTTTACAAGTAACACCTCATTTAGTCAACAAAAAAGCCAAAGCGATATGTGTTATCATTCTTCCCATTTTACAAATGAGACCAGGCACAAAGTGCTTAAGCAACTTGCTCAAGATGACAACTACTAAGAGTCAGACTGCCAGAATTTGAACTCCTAATCCCCACAGGAAGATATTTCTAAGGTAGGCAGGACTAAGCCTGGGTGAGCATGGGTGAAGGACCCAAACACTGTACTGTCAAATAAAAACAACTTAGAACTTAGGTAAGGAGAGATTTCATTCAGAAAGACTACTGCAATAGGGAGAATGCTCTGAACTTAGGACCTGCACCTTAAAACAAAAACAGAAAAAGGGTTTTAAAAATATATGTAGGGGAAGGGTAAGCAAAGTACTTTTAAGGACAAGTAAGGAGAAATGACCAGCAGCGGGGTCTGACAGGAAATATGCCTCCTTGCCATTGTTAAGCAGATAAGGGGGCAGATTCCACTTTTTAGTACTTGCTCAAGCTTGGGGGCAGAGCTCAGCAGTCTATAGGGAGGAAAGGAGGCTGACTAAATTTTCATCAGAATGAAGCAGAGGGTAAGAAACGGCAATTGTGAACACTTGGTCAGTACTTTCTTTACAAAGCACCCATTCAATTGGCCCTTCTTAAATATTTCTGAATGCTTGGGAGACAAACAGAATCTGCTTACTGGACAAAGTTTCATGTAAGAGAAGAACATAGGGTTACTGATAGCCAGGACCCACCTTCCCATAATATAGGGATTAGGAGAGTCTCCTCTGTTTTAAATAATATGCTAAGTAACTCTAGTATAGATAATTAAGTCAACAATTCTCATTTACCTAAACTTCTTTCAAACATCCTATAAAGAAAGGTGCTTTTTTTTTTTTCAAACAGAAAAGACAATTTCAATATTGAGAAATAAACCTACCTCTCTCCTACTTAAAGAGCAAAAACCCAGAGTAGAGTTGGGAGATGGGGGATGAAAACTGTGAAATCACCCTTACTGTTTGAAAAGTCATTCCAATTCAAAAGCTCCCTGAGATTGTTGCACTGCAGGAGGCAGACATAAAGAGCTCTTCTGGGAGCGCAGGTCAGGGTGCTTTGGCAAGGCTCCCTCCCAGATGCAGCCAGTCGGTAAGTATCCCTCACCCCTTCCAGAGTACAGCAGGAACAGAGGATGCTGAACAACAGTGACACCCAAACCTCGGCGGTGTGGATGCCAGAGCTCCTCCCAGGGGCACATCAGCTATGGGCAGTGTGGTGGGAGGTTTTGAATGGCTTCAGCCTCAGTCTCGGGGAGCACTTCAGGAGCCTGCCAGTTCAGCCATTTTCTCTCCTTTTCAGAGATCCTTTATATCGTCAGGCATATTTCATGTCCAGGTATAAACCAAAGGAGCAGAGGTATGAGGGAGGGATAGAAGTCACAAAGAGCCCAGCTTTACATCAAAGCTTAGTGCTCAGGTAAAGGGCTAAATGAAAAGCTTTCAAGTGAAACTAATCTGTGAAAGCTTGATTTAATAGAAACACAGAATTGAGGGGGACTAGTAAAAAAGTTAAATACAGAGAATACAGATCAGGAATATGAGGGGCTACAAGGCCATTCAGAGTGATTGTAAATATAAAGCATGACTCAGTAGCTCCTTCACATTCAGAAAAGATTAAGCTTTGAATCTTTTCAGAATGGAAGAAATAGCATTCCTCTAACTCCTTTTTGTCCTATTTCTTTTCCCTCCTCATTCCACACATTATTTCTAAACTAGAAGATTCCCAGATTGTCACCTGCAATCATGTTCTAGTCTCAAATTTTTTAGAAGGTAGTGACTTACTATTTGAAGTACCCCAACATCACCCAACTTAAAAAAATATTAAAATCATATAAGTTCTTAGTGGGAAAAGAGGGCAGTCTATATTTTCAACAGTTCGTGGACATGGGGCTCAGTAACTATTTATTAAATTCAATGTGATTTATTGGCTGATCTCATACACATGCCCCACAGTGCCCCATTTGGCTAGGTTACTATTTGAAATACTGATCTGAGATTATATTTTTCTCTGTATTTTTCTTTTTTCCTTAATTCAATGAGACAACCAAATTGTGATCCTTACTCAAAGCAAATATGGAAAAAGGAGGAAAGTACCCTAGAATTGTTGTAATATCTTCAAAAACCTAAGTTTTAGAGTTCTGTAGAGGAGGTTAAAAGAAGGGGATTCTCAAACATTGACATTAGCCAGAAACAAGAAGGGAAAAAGATTTCCCCCAAGAAAAAGAAAAAACAAGAAATAAGAAATTCCTCCTGGATGGAAAAAAGAGAGAGACAGAGACACAGAGAGAGAATTCTGTGGGTCTGGAGAACACAGAAGAGCTTTGCTCTGCTTCCCAGCAGAACCACGTGGGCAGGTTGCAAAGCCTGAGAGAGCATGCTGAATAGAGGCAGACCACAGACAGTCTTGCAAAAGATTCTAAGAGGCCCAAATGAGCTGCTGGACAGACAGCTGGAAAGATGGCTGTAGACAAGGGTGATAAGTATCTCATTGGTGCTCTGTGTGAGAAAAGGCTAAGGACCCCAGAGTCTCCCCCACTCCCTAGCCCTTGTGATTTGCCTGGAACTATGGCAGAACACTGGAGGACTCTCTCTCTAGACCACGGTGAAGCCCGGCTTTCCTCTCTCCTGAATGAGACACTCCATCTATACCAGCAAATCCTTTCCCAACTTTGGGTTGAGTCTTTAGGAAACAAAAGCCAGGAAGGCAACTTTCTACTACATCCATCCCCTGAGACAATGAGCACAAAAGAGCACATTACCCATTTGGCTCCTTAGAAAGAAAAATGGAAACTATACAATGAAAAAAAAAAAAGAGAGATTAATATCTCAGAATATTCTCTCAGTCATATTCTTCCTAAATAAATACCTTAAGTCCTTACTATTAAAATGTACTTTTTGTCCATTCTAATCCTGCCAGCTGCAGTACTCCCAGACTCTACCTCCTACATCCTCAGTGTCTGGGCTTGGAGTTTTCCCAAGATCAGATAGGTGAGCCTAATGTGGCCAATTACTCTCATCTCGGGTGTGTGTGTGAGAGACGGTGTGCATGTGTGTGTTGAGGTCTGAAGGGACCTATTTGGAGATTCTTCTTGTGAAGCAAGATGCTACACAGTTTGTCCAGGGAACCCAGGCTCAGGCACAACAAAAACTTTCAACAAATGACCTCTTTATTACTCATACAGCACGAAAGAGCAGGGGGAAGAGGTCCTGATATGGCTGGTCTCCCAAGGAGTTCAAACATCCCCCTCTCCCCGCTTCAGAATGGAAACACACAGAAATACCTGCACATAATAGGAAAGGGGAGGGGGGCAGTTTGAGAGAACCGGGAAATAGCCACTAGGTGTGTCCATGACTTCCCCAGCACTTCTCCCTGTGACTGATACCATACAACAGGGAGCTCAAGTCGTAAGTAAAGAGCCTTGACCCTAACTGCATAATCCTCTCACAGACCTAAAAAAAAAAAAAAAACACCTGGAGGCTAAGCAGCTGTCTTTGGCAAAAAGCCTCATCAGGTTAGTCAGGGAAAGTGAGCTGGTTCTCACTTTCTCTAGCCACACCACATTGCTATCACTCTTCAGAGTCAATTTTCCCCCAGCTTTACCTTTATCTCTATGATGAGGTATAAGGGTAATAAATGAAGAAAAACACCCCTATGTGCTCCCTGTCCCACTAAGAGAGCCAAAGCTCCCTGTAGGAAGTGGTCCCTTGGATTCTTTTGAGGTCTCAAGGAAGCAAATTCCCAATTGTCTAGGATTCCTCTCCTGTATTTCACCACTATATTGTTCAAAACACTTGTTCAAGACATTGTTCAAAGTCTTAGAAGAATCACTAAAAATTTCAGAAAAAAAAAAGATATATATATGTGGTCTGATAAAAGATTATCCAGGGTCTCTTATAACAAGTCCTATGCAATTAAATGTACAGTTAACATTAAATTAATCCCTTTTAGGTTCAAAAGGACTAGATATCAGAATACTAAATGTCCTAGCTCATATGTTCGGTTTTGTTATTAGTTTCTAAGATTATAAAGGAAAAGTATTTTTAAATGACAGTACTCAGACTGTCAGATAATTTCAAACCAACACTTTAAAGTCAGAAAAATCTGATTTGGAGCTAAAACTTAAAGGGAAAGAAGAAGAAAAATCTTCCTCAGACATTCCACAACCTCCTCTCCCCAAGCATCTACTTTAATTGCAAACACTGCTGTGAGAGTTATCAATTGCAGGCTCTATTTCTCAACAAAAAAGCACTTTTAAGCCAAAGTAAAGTTAACTCAAGGGAGGGTTAAAAAAAGGTTAAAAACATTTCCTCTAGTATTAAGAGTCACATTGAGGATATACTTTCAAAAATATCACCTACTCTTACTCTAAACTCACATCAACCAATTGAAAATATGTTTTGACTTGGAGTGTTACAGGCAAAATGGTTCCTCTCGTGAATTCTTGTTTGTATGTATGCACACATATCTTGTCTTATGCCAGAAAGAAAGTGAGATATTTAGCAAAAATTCATGCCATACCACAAAACATAATGAAATCAAATATAAAAATATGAATAAATGGAGAGGAAGGGAAATACAAGTAAAAAGCATGAAAAAGATGTACCTATGAATGAGATTTGAGTTAAAAAGAAAAAAAGATATAAGGGTTTAAGGGGGTATGAGACTCTTCCCTTTGGGGTAATGAAAATGTTCTAAAATGGACTGAGGTGATGACAGCACAACTCTGTGATACAATTGAGAGCCACCGAGTGTACACTTTGGATGAATTGTACAGAGCAGGAGACTATTACAGTGAACCCCATGGTGGATGATGGACTGTGGTTAACAGTACAAATATGAGAATGTGCTCTCAGGAACTATAACAAATATACAATACTAATACATGGTGTTAATAATAGGATGGTTTGTGGGGGAAAAAACACCAAATATAAGCTACGGACTATAGATAGCAATAATATTGTGACAATATTCTTTCATCATTTGTAACAAATGTGTCACAACAACATAAGGTGTTGGTGGGGCGATGTATGGGAACCTTGTATGGAATGGATGATTGTTCTGTAAACTCACAACTTCTCAAATAAAACAAATTTAAAAAAAGAAAAGAAAAAAGGCATTTGAATTATATCAGCCAAAACAGAAAGGAAAGCATAAACAATCACATGTTTTTCAGTGTCCATAAGATAAAATCTACCAGTTCCTCAGAAGAGACACAACACTTCCAGATACTAAGAACACAGAAATGCTTTTCCCATGAATCTGAAAGGTTGTAAACTGTATAAGGTAGTAAACACCCTCCATAGCAGCCTTACAATAAATGTGATGAGGCATTTCATAAGATTATTTCTTTTAACACCCTCAAAGTCATAGAATGGCATAATGTCAAAAGTGCAAATTGGAGAAAAGGATTCTATAGGAGAGACCAGTGATGGAGTGAGGTTCAAAGCTCTCTGCCCTCCTGGCATGAACCAGGGATCAATTCTGGGGGTGAACTGCAAATGCTTTGGTCAAACCTGCATGTACTCTTTCTTTCAAGTAAGCTTTCGATGATTGTTGAACAACAGCAATCTCCAGATAATGCCCTCTTTGAAGTACCTAGATTGCTGTTATTCTAGGTTGCAGGCTCCAAATGCTTTAACAGCCAGCCATACCCGGGGATAAGATTGCTATCCTCTTATGAAATCGAGGTGCCCAAAGAGAACTTGATTCAAAGGCAACCTCATGTCTGAACAGAGGCCACCAAAGGAGTGGCTAAGTGCCTTCCCTAAAGCAGTGCAGCCTAAAGCTACCATTGTTTCAACCAGCAGTGCTGAAGCCCTGAATGTATCATGACCAACTCATCCCAGAACAAAATTAAACCACGATCTGCATTTGTAAACTTGGAGATAATACTCTTATAAATACAGACTTTTAATAGAAAGGAAGACTACTGCCTATCACTAAAACCTAGAAACAGATACATTCCATACAAAACTACTTTATGAGCATCAGCATTACAAAATTCATGACTCACTACAGTGAATTTTCCAGACATCCTACTTAAATTGAGGGTCATCTTAGGCATCAGTGCTCCAGGAAGCCTGCTCTGAACCCATTTGACAGGGCTGCCCTTCTTATGTGCTCCAACAGAATCTGTATTTACCTTCCATAGCATTTATTACCCTATATTGTAATTGTCCACTTATTCTTTGTATCAGTTAGAACACATCCAACTCTAAGTAACTAAGACTGTAAATAATAGGGATCCAAACCTAGGAGTTTCTTTTTCTCACATGAAAATAAGTCTGAGATAGGAGACTGGTTCAGTGACTCAATAATGTCTTCTCTTGACTTTCCCTTGTGGTCGCCAGGGGACTGCCATAGCTTCATGTCCACATTTGAGATGGAAGAAGGGGGTCAAAGAGAAGAGAAGGGATGATGTCCTTAGTGTCTGTTTAAGTTACTAGGATAACAAAAGAAGCCTTCTGAGCACATTTATTCAGCTTATGTCTCCTTTGCCAGAGTTGAGTCACAGGCCAGCCCTAGCTACAAGGAAAGCTGGAAAAGCAGGTGATGGCATGGCCATGGATGGCTTACAGTCTAATCCTTAGGCTGATCGTGATCCACCATCTGAAACTGGGCATAGTCCAGAGCAAGGAAGATGTAAGAAAAAGATACTGGATATAGAACTAAAAAAATCATCATATTTATCTGTTTCCTGAAACTTGAGGATAGGGATTGCATCTGTTTCACTGTTTATTCCCCAGAGCCTGACACAGTGACTGGCTTATGGCACGTGCTTAGTGAGTAACTTGAATGAATGAATAAATGAACACATGAACTAACAAATAAACGAATGAACAAGAGACTAACTTCTCAGCTGTCAACCACCATAGTTCACATGTACAGAAGGATGTAAGATAAATATATATGTATTGAATATAACCTGCATTCTGAGACAGAAAATATTCTAATCTACTCTATTCCCACTTTAGACACTCAATAAATGCTGCTGTTGATGATGATGATGGTCAAAGTCTCTCCAAAACACTTCCCTGTGGAAAATCTCAGTGCTGACATAAAAATATGGTAAACATGTTAACAGTAGGTAGATTCTTTTCATTGACTCCAATGAAACACAAGGTCTTGTCCATTAAACTTGACAGTAAAGAAATCTTGTCCCTTTGAATCCAAAGAGGGGTGTGATCAGAAAGGTTCATATAACCAGGCCTTGTGAACTCAATACTCTAAATAAATTGCTTGGGGATAACTCCAAGCAGAAGAATTATTATTTGTCTCTGAAAAAGGGGAAAAAAAATGTGACTAAGAGACACATAATTTGTGGAAGCAATCAATGAAATGTAAGCTTTATATTGGATTTAAACAAGAGCTTGCATAGAAGTTAAAGAGGAGTGTTCTTTATGGATTTAATTAAAATGCTGCATATGAGACCCTTCTAATCTTACTGTGCTGCAACTGTATTAAGATGCTCACATCAAAATATTTACATTTAAATATTTTATAATGCCACACTTTAAAATATTAATGATGCCACAAGTAATCGGTGACATTTCTACAGCCTTTTCTGTAGTAAGTTTGCAAGAAAACAGCAGAGTCTATCCATGTTATCCCCAGTCAGCCATTTGAAATTCAGCTTAGCAAACACACCAGCTTGCCCATTTCTACAATTCTAATGAAAACTCCTCAAAGAACTTAACTTTTTGCTATTACAATTTCTTCTTATTCTGTTCTAGATAGAGGCACTAGAGAGAAGAAAAAGAACTGTTCTTGTGTCATTAAGTGCCACTAGGGAATTTAAATACACTCCTTTTCAGAGAGATAGATTTATTGAAAGGTTTCATTAAAAATGTGAGAAAGGGAACTGTATTAGTCAGCGTTCTCTAGGGAAACAGAATCAACAGGAGATATCTGTCAATAATATGAGATTTTATGAGTCTCTCACATGACAGTGGGGATGCACAAGTCCAGGTTCCGCAGGCAGGCTGCAAACCAGGGCCTTCGATGAAAATCCAGTGAAGGTCTTTGATGAGTTTCTGGGAGACGTTGGCTGTCCAAAGACAAGCTGGGAAATTCTCTCTGAATGTTGAAGTCACTTCCCCTTTTAAGGCATTCAACTGATTGGATAAAGTGTCACTCATTGCTGATGGCAATCTCCGATTGATGTAGATGTAATCAGCCATCTATGCAGCAAACTCACTCGTGACTAAAGTCCATAAATGTCCTTGTATTACAACTAGCCCAGTGCTTGCTTGACCAAACACCTGGGCATAACTACCTGGCTGAGTTGACACATTAGACTAACCATCACAGGAACTGTAAAAAATAAGCGAGTAAATCAACATTATTTGGTGTGTTCTACAGTGAAGAGATCTTTACCAAGACCTAAGCGCTATTTGGAAACAGATAATGTTGCAAACTATTGCATTTGTACATAATATAGCCTTTGTAATTGTAAGATTAATCTCTTCATATTATTCCTTGAAAGCACCAGAGAACTACTTTCTGTACATAGGCATGGCTATAGCCTGTGTCCTCCTTCTGTCTGCCTTTCTTGCACTCACCAAAAAAGACAACTGAGGAAGACATGATTCAAACTCTCCTTTCTATAAACAAGTCAAGCATAAGTCTTACTGTGATGATAAATATAGCGCAGACAATAAATGTTGGCAGCCTCACCTTCAAATATGAAAGGTGATTATTCCATTCTTTGTTCCTCAGAGAAAGCTAATTATTAGGGCTAATCATAAAAGAAGTTAATGATTAGGGAAATGGCAGCCAGGTGACAGGGACGCTACAGAACCTGCCAACTCCAGCATAAATTTGCTAAGGGATTTTAGATACGCCTGGCTGTTGATTTTCTCTTCTGAAAAAAGGAGAAAAAAGGAAAAAGAACACAGTACTTGTTTACAGTCCTTTGAGAAGTGTAAAACATATTATGCTATCTTCATGTGGAGTTGATTAGGGGGGGTTCAAGAAGTGATAGTACTGGATTTGGGGTAGAGATAGGAAATTTACAGTTATACAAAAGTATAAAATCCTTGGGGCAGGGGATTCTGTCACTTTCAAATAAAGAGCATGTAAAATAATGAAGACCTACTCAAGGTGTGAAAGAAAACTGAAATCTCTTCTAGGCAACTCATACCAGTGATGGAGCAGGAGGCTATTATCTTTTTGATCTTTCTGAGTTGGTTATCAATTGCTGTATACAATTACCAAATGAACTAACATTTTAACCCTTCTGATGCATCTGTCTAGAGACTATAAGTTTTCTATCTTTCTCTTTTTGAAAAATATATATTTCATAAAGATAATTTCTCCTTCCCTTCTTGGAATTCAAAAATTTTATCGTATACTTAGCCTCCCTGCTCATATCAGAGGTTGGTATGTATGTGTTCCTTTTTGTAACAGGAAAATGTCTACTGCATTTCTTTTTTTGTTTTTTGTGGGGGTTTTTTGTTTTTTGTTTTTAGGAAGTACCAGGGATCAAACCCAGGACCTCGTACATGGGAAGCAGGCACTCAAACGCTGCACTACACCCACTCCCCATACTGCATTTCTTTGAAGAACATTTAATCTATTTTTATTAGCAGTATAATTCAATTTTTCTCATTTTCATTATGTAAAAATTGGAAAGATAGGATTTTACCTTTTTTAATTGTATAGACTCAAATAGTAATATAAAGGACAGACATACCAATATAATAAAACTCATAAACATGTTATTTCACCCCTTTTCCAGCTTTACTTTTTGAGCCTTAAAAATAGAAAGCATTACAGAACATGCATGACTTCTCTGTATTTCAAGAATTTGCATTCTAAAGCCCAATGTCCCATAGCAAGTACCATCCAAGCACAAAAACAGATGTCTGAAATAACTGGATGGCTTAGCTGGATCAGTCTGAATGCCTCTAGACAACTGAGTGACATTCCACTTAGCTTTAAATCTGAGGACCCAAATTTAATGAATAAAAATCCATCAAAACAACAGACATTTTTCATTCTACTCCCTCTAGCACAGAGTAATTTAATTCAAAAAGGATTTAAGGAGTATTTAATACGTGAATGTACTATTATAAATGCTGTGGAGGACTCTGGTGAAGTAGAAGATAGCTTCTATCCTCAGGTAGCTTTCAGTCAAGCCATATGGAGAAAACACACCTATTCATGAAATTGCTAAATAACAATGTAATGGTGGTAGGCAGATTTCTAAGATGTCTCCCAGGATTCCCACTCCCTAGTGTTACTCCTGTGATTATATTACATTATATAGGAAAGGGGAATTTGCAGATGTAATTTAAGGTTACTCATCAGTTTTTGGCCTTGAGATAGATAGAGATTATCCAGGTGAACTTGACCTAATCACATGAACCCTTTAGAAGCAGCAGAGTTTTCTCTAGCTGGCCCCAGAAGAGGAAATCAGAGAGATGCCACGAATGAGAAGGATTTGATGTGACTTTGCTGGCTTGAAGATGGAGGGGAACAGACAGTGAGGATTGCAAGTGGCCTGTAGAAGCTGAGAGCAGCCCCCAGCTGACAGTCATAAAAGAATTGGGGCCCTCAGTCCTATAATCATTAGGAACTGAAATCTGCCATAACCCAAATGAGCTTGGAAGTGGAGCCCCAGAGCCTCCAGAGAAGAGCCCACCCCAGCCGAGCCCTTGGTTTTGGCCTTGTGAGACCCTAAGCAGAAAATCCAGCTGAGCCACCTGGACTTCTGACCTACAGAAATGGTAGATAATAAATGGATGTTGTTTTAAACCACTATATTTGTGGTAATCTTTATGCAGTAATACAGTAATATATGATTAGTGTCAACTGAATAACAGAGGTGGGGAAGAATAGTGAAATTTGAAGGAAGGAGAGCTTAATGTGGCTGAACTGGACAACATCCTTATGGTTTGCTATAAGTATGTTTAATACTACTCCTGTCCATTTGCACTTTCTATCCTTCCTACCTATACTTCTATACTTTCTTCTTTCTCAATTCCTACCTTCACCTTCTCTCTTATCTATCCATGATCACCTCCTTGTAGAAGGCTTCTCTGACATCTCTAGTCTAGTCTAGCATGCTATCTTCCATCAATGAACTACTGTTGAATTCAGTACTATTTCTACATAACTTCCCACTGATTTCATTGTTTCATGTATTCTCTTTACCTCTTCCCTCAACCCCTATGATTATAAGTTCAAAACTTTTTTTTAATCTCTCTTTTTTAATTTTTTTCTTTTTTTTTTTTAGGAGGTATTGGGGACTGAACCCAGGACCTCCTTCGTACATAGGAAGCAGGTGCTCAACAGCTGAGCTACACCCACTCCCCAATTTTTTTTCTTTATTAGAGAAGTTGTGGGTTTACAGACCAATAAGGCATAAATTACAGGGTTCCCTTATACCACCCCACCACTAACACCTTGCATTGATGTGGAACATTTGTTAAAAATGATAACAAAATTGTACTATTAATTAAAGTCCATGATTTAACTTGGGTTTTCACAGTGTAAGTGTGGTTCCATGAATTTTTTTAAATTTTATTTTACCATATATAAAATCTAGCATTTCCATTTTTAATCATTTTCACATATATATATTTCAGTGCTGTTGTGTTCCCAATGTTGTGATACCATAACCACAATCCATTACCAAAACATTTCCATCAATCCAAATAGGAACTCTGTACATTTTAAGCCTTAACTTTCCATTCCCTATCCCCACCCTGTCCCTTGGTAATCTATAGTGTAGATTCTGACCAAACAATACAAGATAATATTGGCATGTATAATTACCCAAATGGTTGCCTTCACTGCAGACCTTTATTTCTTTGTGATCCTTTCAACCACTGTCTAGTGTCCTTTCATTTCATTATGAAGAGCTCCCTTTATCATTGCTTGTAGGGCAGGTCTAGTTGTGATGAACTCTACGGCTTTTGTTTATCCAGGAATGTCTTAATCTTTCCATCATTTTTGAAAGGGAGACTCACTGGATATAAAATTCTTGGCTGGCAGTTGTTTTCCTTCAACACTTTTAAGTATTTCAACCCACTGCCTCCTTGCCTCCATGGTTTCTAATGAGAAATTAACACTCAGTCTTATTGGGACTCCCTTATATATAACACGTTGCTTTTTCTTGCAGGTTTCAGAAGTCTCTCCTTATCTTTCGCATTTGATAGTGTAATCAATATATGAAGGGATGGATTTTTGTTCATGTTTATACTGTTTGGTGTCCTCTCAGTTTTTTGGATGTGCATATTCAAGTCTTTTGCTAAGTTTGGGAAGTTCTCTGTCACTCTTCCTTCTGCCCCTTTCTCTCTTTCTTCTCCTTTTGGGACTTCCATAACAGGTATATTGGTGCACTTGATGGTGTCCCATAGCTGTCTTAGGCTATTTTAGCCTTTAATATTTCTTTTTTCTTTCTGCTCCTCAGCCTGGCTCATTTCAAGTGTCTGGTCTCCAAGTTCACTGATTCTTTCTTCTGCCAGCTCCAATCTGCTCCTGAAACCCTCCTGGGCATTGTTCATTTCAGTTACTGTGGTCTTCAATTCCAGTAGTTCTGTTTGGTTTCTTTTTAAAATTTCTGTCTCTTTGCTTAAGACTTTCTTATTGTTCATTCATTGCTTTCCTGATATCCTGTAGTTCTTTCTCTGTGCTTTCCTTCATCTCCTTAAGCATTTTTAAGATCATTTTTTAAAGGCTTTGTTCATATGTTCACATTCTTGTCTTCTTCATTGGTGTTTTCTGTATTTTTATCCTTTTCCTTTGGATGGGCCATCATTTCCTGTTCCTTTGTTTGTCTTGTACTCTTGTTACACACTGTACATTTTAATATTTTAAAATGTTAACCCTGGGACTTACTCCCTGGGATGTCTGTGTCTTGACTTTGTAACCAGCTGGTGATAAGAGATTTCTTGAGCTTCGTCTCCTATCAGGAAGGTCTGCCCAGGTGAATGCAGTGTGCAGATTTTTTCTTTCTTTCTGGGCCTCCGTCTTGTCCCGGGTTTTTGCTTATTAGTTGTTTTGGAGTTCCCCTGTTTACAGGAGTTTGGCTGTACCCTCTGTTTCCCAGAGGACAATCCTCCCTCTCCAGGGTATCTGAAGCCAGCAGGCCTTTGTCCCAGACTGTTCACCACTATAGTTTTTTATATTCCTTTTGTTGTCTCACACTGTTTTTGCCTGGAGGGCAAATTCTGCAGCCCTTCAACTAACTGTCCCCAGCAGCCCTGAGGAAATGCTGTGTCTTTAAATCTCCACCACCACAATGACTGCTGCTGCCTTTGTCTGGAGTGGGTTGAAATAATAGCTGCCCTCAGTGCTGAGACCCAGTGATCCAAATTCACTAATCAAAAGCCATGACTAGTGTTTGGCTGTGCACACCCCCTGGACGGAAGGGGATTTTTTCCTGTCCATTTTTGTCAGCAGCAGCTAGCCAAGGACTGGACTCTGCAGTGGTCTGCTGTAAGTGTGGGAGATGGGTGCCAGTAGCTGAGAGAGCAATTTACAGCTCTTTACCATAATTTATCAGCTTCTTCCTCCCATTCTTCCCTGGGTGCTGTGCAGTGTTCTTCTGGCATCTGGAGTTTCAAAATAATTGTCTCAGACTTCCTGCCTGTTTAATAGTTGTTTTTGTGGAAGGACTGAGTCATGAAGCTCCCTACTCTGCCATCTTCCCCAGAAGTCTCCCTCAATTCTTTTTTCATGTCCCGAATAGTCAAATAAGTTATTAATAAAAACTTGACAAATGAAAAATATGACTTGACTACCCTGTAGAGAAAGTCTTGGATAAAATTCATGGATTTGTATTCACCTGGACTTAAATCAATTAAGGCTATTTCTTTTTCCAGTCACACTCATTGCTAACCATTTAATCTTACCTCCTTCCGAATTGCAGTTTTAAAATAACTTGGCATGTGTGGATTTATGTGTTCAGAGTTGACCACATATTCTATTTCACTGAGGACACATGATAGTAAACATGACAATAAAATGCCCTTGCTGTAAAAAAATTGCATACCCAAGAGTTGTACCATACTAGGGTGCTATTTTTCACACTGTAACAATTACTTCTTGAGAAATTATTTCAGTGGCCTCATCTACTTCTCAGAATGTAAAATTATCTTTATATTCTGTTTATATGCTACTGGTTGGACAACAATCCGATTATTTACGGTCATCTGAAACCATTGTCTGAGGCTAATATCCTTTTTTTCTCTCTCATTTTGTTGCAGCCCTGTCCTCAAGTGATCTCAAGTGATTGAATGGTTTATTTTCCCCTTTTAGCTCTTCACAAGATAAATATCTGCAGAAAAACAATTGTCTCCAAAAATGGTTGTTGCTACAAAGCAGAGAATGTTTAAAAAGCAACAATTAATATTCTTCAAAACTTCTTACAAAATTTAGACTTATGTACCACTAATACAAATCCCTCTTGAAAATTAATGTGTTTCTGAAAGAATGTCTGCTCGTCTCCCAAAAAAACCTACAATTATGTTGTTTTCTTAAAGACATTTTTTTCCTGTTGTTTTTTTTCACATCCTCGACCACCCACCTACCAGGAAGTTAAGGCTACCTTAAAAGAGTTTGCAATAGTTGGCATATCCTTAAGGATAAATCATCAAGAACAATCAAGGAAAGGTGACTTCAATGTCATTTTTACTCAGGGAAGCCATGGATCATAGCTAGAAGGTTTAGGTTTTAGTTAAGTTTTTCTACTTATTGACAAGACCATCGTTTCCTCTTTCTGACCCTCATTACCATATCTATAAAACAGAGGTAATCATACCTTTCCAGCAGAAATCATGGGGTGATGGAAAGAATCAAATTGTGCCTTGTAATATTAAAGTTACCCTAAAGCAGCAAGGTACTTTAAGAATTCAATGCACATAGTTATTAATAAATTGAGAGTAAATTATATACTGTATGCTTGAATAACAGAGTCTTAAATTTTGATATTTTTCTGAAGGTCAAATTCAAAACTGATCTCAATTCAATAAACATTTATTGACTAATTAAAAGTAAAATATCTGACTCAGCCTGATTGGCCTGAGAGAAAAATCTACTTCTTGATTTAAAATCCATTATGATTAATTACACATGTTATTCTGTATGCTAATTAGCATTCAGATACTATAAGTGTTTCACATTCATTATATCATTTAATATTGGAAATAGGAGTCATTACATTCTATAGATGAGGTACCCAAAGTTCAGAAAGCACTTGGATACTTGCCCAAGTCACACAGCTAATCAGTGGAAAAACTGGGATTCACACATAAGCATGTGATTTCCAAACTCCCTACATACATTATAGTACACTAAAGGATATAACAAAATCAAACGATGTGGTACCTTTTATAAGTATAAGGAATCAGAGAAGGTGTCTGGACCAAGAAGGGAAGGCTTCATGGAACCAGTGATGTTGAATTGGAATATGAAGTATAACTTTTAGGTCAGTGGCTATTTCATGCAGCACTGAGTACAGACTACACACCGAATACATATTTAATAAATGCCTGCTGAATAAATAAAACAAAAGTGATTTCCCTATGGCCAATACTGAGCACTTAATTTTAGGAGTCTACCTTCTAGGGTTCATCATTTCTCTCTTTTCCTTGATTGAATAAACTTTCTTCCCTAATTTATCCTCCCTGCTTATCATTTAGTTTGCATCACCTAGACACACAGGAGAGCAAGTACTCTCAGTTTCTATTGATGCTATCGTCACTCTAGGTCCTGTTCATATTGAGAACACATTTGAAAATCAATCATGTAAAACTCTCTAAATAAATTTAGTCTCTGGTTCCTAAAAGACTCAAACATGCAAAAGGATTTACTCTAAAAGGAATACTTTCAAAATAAGACTTGGCAAATAATAAAGAGAAATTTCCATCTGGTTAAATGACAAATAATTAGCCTTTTAATGATGACTATTATACTCTTCCATCTGGAAAGCTATTCAGTTTTACCTTTTAAATTGAACAAAAAGACCATTGGGAAGGATTTTGTTAATTTCCCTATTCTATATTTCTAGGTTTCATTCAGTGTGTTGCTGAGGATAAACATGCAAAATTACAGTTTCACATTTTATTCCTTGCTAAATATTGAAATTGGACAATCAGAATGGCTAAAACCACTTTTTTCTTTGATCTTCCCCAAACTGCTATTCTGTACCAGCCTGAACTCCTCATTTTGTAAGTAATGGAAAATCCAATTCAAACTGGCTTAAACAATAAAGAGGATTTATTGGTTTGTGAAACCGGGAGGTTCAACAGAAAGGAAGACTCAGGGTTGGTTTGATTCAGCAGTTCAACAATGACATCAAGAACCTGGTTTCATTTCTTCTTCCCTCTGCCTTTTTTTCTATCAGCACCATCCAAATGTCTTTCTTCTGTGGTAGCGAAAAAAAAAATATCCTGCAGCATTTTCACATCTTTCAGATTACACAAAAGTGCTGATTTTCAACTCTTATCAAACTTCCCTTCACATTTCTTAGCCCAAATTGGTTAAGTGTCCTTTCCTAAGACCTTGGAGAAACGATTCCCCGATTGGTTTAGACTTTTCTTCTTTAAACCCAGGGACTATTAGCCTATTAGGGTGAAAAGAATTACAACCCACCCCAGGGGTTGTGGGTGCAGTTATTCTGCACTCCTCTCACCCCACCCCGCACTGCATGGGGAGAGGGGATGAAGGGATGGTGAGGAGACACCACATGTTGCCCAGAGGATCTCAACTATCTGGTCAGATATTCCTTCCTCACATTTCAGCAAACTACTGTAAGTCTACATCATTCCTGACTCTGCAGGATGTCCCAGGCCTCCTTTTCTTTCTAGCAGCCCAGATTCCTCCCTCATAGTCTTCTCTCATATTCCATGGAATATACTGACTGAGGAGGCAGCCTTGAAACTGTGAGCCAGAGTTTAAAGGTGGAAAAGACACCATCAATTATATGCAAGTATTTAATAATTTAGCTTATCAAAAATACAGATTCCTAGGCACGCTAGACCACAGGCATTCTGGATTCAGCGTTCTATCCAAAAGGGATACACAGGTATCGTAAAGTAAAACCAGTCACTCCACATTCCTGAGCACAGCACCCTTTCAGGACCACATGGGCACAATTTTCTCAGTGGTAGATATCTGGGCATCAGAGTATAATTCCACCTTCTTCATAAACTGATAATAACATTTATCAGTTTGGTGTTGGCCTGCCCAGCTATTGTGCTCAGTGGGGGCACTGTGACTCTAATGATTTTAACATTAATTAATACAGCTAAATGCTTTAGGTCAATCCCTCAAGGGGATTTTTTTCCCCAGAAGAGGACAAATTAATATATTATGTATCCAAAATGCATTTTGCTACCTAAAACAAACTGCATAAAAACCCTACACTGAAATAAAAAGACCTCTAAAGGAAGAAAATTAAGTAAATGCCTATGTAAGAGTAGAATGTGGTTTAGTTTGAGCAATCCATTTTGGAAAAAGAAAATCATCAAGATAAGCAATCGTCTGCACTCAAACCATGACAGATATCCAACTAATTTCCTTTTATCTTTGTTTATGTGACAACCCTTATTATCACTTTCAAATGGGCTTCTGTATTCTGAACCCTGAATTAGAAATTATATACATAGCAAAGTTTCACAAAATTCATCAGTCAGAAAAGTAAAGCTTTTTAAATCTCATTTAAACATGGTTTGTTTGTCTAGTAAACAAAACACATGGTCTAATTTAAACTCAAAGAAAGCTTAATTAATTTAAATGCCACCTTGATTACCTCTACTATTGATCCACTGAAAGAATTTACTAACATGCTAAAACAGTTGGATGCCAGTGCCTTTGCTTTTTCCTTATTTAGCACACAATAAAAATGAAAGGATAATGTAAAAATTCTGGTTCTCTGTTCCAAGTTGCAAAATTTCTCACGTAATCATTATTACTGGATAAGATGGTATGGAGTCTTGGCCACTTTTATTTATAATTTTTACTAATAAAATTAATGTGCTGTCTTTTAAGAAACTCAGGATATTTTCTTCCTATATCTTCCCTCATATAGGACAAAGAAAAGCCTTTCAAGAAATAGGCAATAGCTTGGAAGTTTCAGTATACACTCTGTAGCCAAACCTCTACTCTTTTCTTTCAAAAAGAGCCTATACTTTATGTGAAAATAGGCATTCCAAGGATAAATTTTGCTGAGCAGTGCAATGAAAGATCATAGTTTTACAGTAAATTTATCATTTAGCTGTAATAGGGACTGACAGCATAGCATTAATAAACATTCTCCTTGAGAAATTAGGGTGTTTGCCAATTACCCTAAATAACGGCTGCCGAATAACACGGTTGCCGATCTAAACTGAAGTCTGTTCTCCTAGGCCGGTCTCAAAGCGCAGTACACCAAAGGACCAGAGTGTGGACCCAAGGTTTACCAAGAGACTATGTCCAGACACTCTCGTTGAGGCACCACTACATGGGGACTAGGCACAGAGGCAGAAACCAGGTATGAAGTGGAAATGCAGACCAGGTTAGAGGGAATGGACGGAGAGTGGAGACTGCATGAGTTTGGAATGGAATGGTTTCCTAAGCCTCTCTGTACACCTGGATGCTCTTTTAAGAGCAGCTGCAACGTCTGGTAATGTGTAGGAAGGGTCTATTAAGAGTGCCAAGCAGCCTTAGACTATTTTTTTCCCTAATCTTCTGCATCCATGCCAGCGACAACTTTGTTTTCACAGAATGAGTTGAACGTCTTTGTCAAAACAACCTATAATTTTCTTTAAAGAATAAGGTATGATTGTCATTTGCATAATATTTTTTTCAAAAGTCCTAATGGGAGAAAGTGGAGCTTCCTCAGTGGCTTTCCATGATCTTGAAAAGTATCTTTCTCTCCAAGAAAATGACAGTGGCCAATCCAAGTTTTGCATGAGACCCACACTGAAAGCACCTATTTCTAAATTTTAAGGTAGAAACTGGAATTCCAGTAACTATTTCTAGCCCTCTCCCTCAACTTTCATTTTCATCCTAAGATCCCTAAAGCAGCCAGGACAGCCCAAGGCTGCCATCTGGGCCACGTGAGCACGTGCTCCCGCTCACCCCACTGGGGTCTGAGTTCACAAGCTATTAAAAAAGGAGTTTGCAGGCACATAGGGTAAGAGTTCAAATCTGTCACGCAAATGGTGAAAAATAACTCTTCAATCATCCACAACCCATCACCACTTGCAAGGAAGTGGCTAAAACAATATCCCCTAACCCAGAGCTAAACCCTGCTATAAGGGTCCGGGGACCCTCCATAACTAGACTAATCAAATTTCACAATTGACAGCCACCCAGGCACCTCTGGTTCATCTTTGATGGCTTGCCCACAGATTTCAGTTGAAAATGAATATCTGCCCTTTTAGATGGACCCCGCTTTCTTCCTGCAGCTCCAGGTAGGTAACTAACAAAATAATTAGTTGATCATTTTTTCTTTAAAAAAAAAAAAAAAAAAAAAAGATAACATAGGATTTATTAAATCAAACTGCATTTTTTTAAGTTTCAAGCACCTTAAAAAGCATGTAAGTCTGATGATTACATTCTCTTTGAAATATGAGCCAGCTTTATAAAATCCCTTCCCTTTGAAATGGAACAAAAATCTCAAAATGCATATTTCATCAGAGAGAAATTTTCATTAAAAGTGCAGATGTACTACATCTTACAGAACATTTGCATTTCTGGGAATATGTCAAGGAAATATAGACATCTAATATATTTACTGACTCTATTCATAAAATTCAAAATCATAGGACATTGAGGCAATCCTAGCTCTTACAGCTACAAGGGAAGAAATAACTTTACACAATTTCCTGGCTTTAGCAAATAAGATATTATCCCACTTTAGAGATGAGCAATTGCGGACTAAAAAACTTAAGTGACTCACCCGAAGTTTGTAAGCAGTAGAGATAATAATAGACCTCAGTTTCTATGATTCCTAATATTCCTTTGTAATTGCTTATAGCTAAATGACAAAATAAAATTTTATGACTGCCACAAATATTTTAAAATCACTTATTTTAGAGAATTATCTTTTCTATACTTACTATACTCAAGAAAATTCACAACAAACATCTACAAAATTTCAACAATTAAAGGAAAACCAAATGTGCTAAGAAGTCATTCTATTTATATATCACACTCCCCCCCCCCCTTTTGCTACTCTCCTGCAGGATGGAATGTGTATCAGTGGATAGAGAATAACCAAAATGAGATGAATCATAAAATTTAAGTTAAAAATTGCCTGAGGCAAAAAAATATCAGGACGTAAAAGGGACATAAGAAATGGACATGCTCCATAATATAAAATTGTATTTCCCTTGAAATAAATATATTTCATGAAATAACCTGGAAAACTACCTACTATTGATATTCTGATAGGCATGTACATTTCAGGTGCCAAACAACTAAGTCAAAATTCCACTCTTTGAATGCAGACTTTCAGTAATGGGAATTTCTTATACCTTATATTTATATTTGAATTTTATCCCAAAAATATGTGATGCAGCTAATTCTCAGTTATCTAAAACCTACAGGAAAGTAGTCTTCCAGAGGAGTTAATTTTATAAATTTAAAAGCAAATTATTTTCATTTTTATCATCTGGGATGAAAATCTTTCTAGAGCTATTCTTTGCCTTCTTAACAAAAGTGAACAGAAAATAATTTACCCTTTACTAACTTAAATTTTTTGTGTAAAGAAGATGCCCTGTAGGCCCAATGACTTGAGAATGCTACATTTAACTAGTGGTTACCCTTGCTTTTTATGCATTTTTCTGGTTTTTCCCTTAATATCAGATTTTCAGCTATCATAGAAAGGATTCATAATAGGGGGGAGAGTTGTAGTAAATTATTTCTAAGGCCCTTTCCAAGTCAATGATTCTCTTCTTTCTAATATAATTCATCTTCCCAAATGCATAAGGATGCTTTCAGCTGCAAGTAACAAGGGCTGACTAAAGTTGACTTAAGCAATAAGGACACTTACTGGCTCACCAACTGAGAAACCTTGAAGTAATATCCAGAGTTGATAAATTCACTGGCTTGGCAAAGTCACAACTCTAGATTAGTTTTTATATAATTCTCTTGGCTTTCCTCTTACAGTCCCAAGGGGGCCCTATCAGGTACTTTACCACATATGGACAACATGACATAAAGGTATAATTTGCAATTTCCCTGTCTTGGGTCCCCTTTTAAAAGCAAGAAAACTTTCTCAGAAGCCCTTCATGGAGAATTCTCCTCTTGTGCCATGGTCTGGAATTACAACTCCTGCCAGGGTCTAAGATGGGAAGGGAGAACACCATGACCATACCAGGCTAAGGAAGGGTGAAAACACTGAGGTTTGGTTAACAAGGTAGGAGAAGGGGAATGGCAAATGAAGGTCTACCAATATTATCTCTTCTTGCCAATTCTAATTTGCTGTTTCTACTTTGATATGGGCATAGAAATTGAGAACATAGACTATTCAATTTGTGGATAAATTAAGATTAAATACACCCTGAAAGATGTCCTCATTCTCCTATGTGTAAAGTGTGTGTCTCACTACATTAATTTTATGACAATCTTTTAAAGTCTTAGAAGATTCTTTGAAATAACTCTGTGCTTCAAGCCAAATCACAGATAGCTAAACACTTATTCTTTCAAAAGTATTGGTTAAGCACCTCCTATACGCCAAATATTCTATTTGGGCACTGGAGAAACAACAGTGAGCAAAAACAGTAATTATTCCCACCCAAGCAGTACTTGCAGTCTAATGGACGACAGCCAAGTTATGGATAGGGGATTTACTCTACTAGCTGATCATACTAGCTGTACTATCCCAAATAAGGATAGGAATTAGAAACTTGAACTGGTGTGTTTCTTATATAAGCATAATCTATTAACATGTGAAATTAGTAGTTTGTTTTAATTCAAAAACAGTACTCAAATCTTATTTCTCATTTTTTCTTTCATATACCCATGATTTCAAGACACTGCTTTGGGTGGGGTGGGGGGGGTGGCAGCATGGTTTGCTTTACTTTCTCTGATGGAACATATAAATATTTGATGTGAGAGCTCCACATTAAAACTGACTTTACTGTTGACTGTGACTACTTCACTCTACTATTCCATTCTTAGTTAAAAGGCAGCCCATCAAGGAAGTAAGCCTTCAAGAGAGAGAGAAGAAATGAGGAACATTGGATTAGGATCTGCAAAGAAACTATATGGGGATTATCAGATATTGAACATAAATAATTGTATAAAATGCTTGAAGAAATAAAAGGTGAAATTATGAAAATGAGTAATCAACAAGGGACTGTCAAAAATAATTGGGTAAATTTACAGAAGTAGCCAAATTGAACTTTTAGAGGTAAAAAATATATAATAGTAGCAATTAAAAACCCAATGATTTGATTAAAGAGCAGATTGGATCCAGCAGAAGAAAGATTAAAGAAAAAAACAAAATATATATATATATATATATGATCATCTCAAGTAGATGTAGAAAAGAAAAGGCACTTAATAAAATTAAAAAGCTATTCATCATTTAAGAGAAAAACTCTTGGCAAACTAGAAAAAAAAGAAACATCCTTAACTTCATATAAAGAAGTTACAAAACCTGAACCATTCCCTTTAGAATCAGGAGGGGAAAAAATGCCTCTTCATACCGCTTCTTTAAATGCTTGGGAGAAAAAACACTACCCTTCTTATCTCAGGATAGGGAAGGATTTCTTTAAAATAACAGAAACATTGCTTACCCTAACAGATTGTAAATTTAACTACAATCAAAATTTTAAAATTCTATTCATTCAAAGACACCAAAGAAGGAGAAAAGCAAGTCACAAAGCAGGAGAAGATATTTGCAAAATATCTAACTGATAACAAAATAGTATACAGTATAAAGAATCTCTATAAATCAATAGGAAAAAGACAAAGTCCAATAGGAAATGGGCAAAAGACATGTACAAGCATTTTACAAAAGAGGACATACAAATGGGTATGAACAAGTACAAAGATGCTTAGTCTCAATCAGAAAAATATAAACTAAGACATCAATGAGGTATAAATTTATACCCATTAACTAAATTAACAAAAATTAAGAAGTCTGATAGTATGAAGTATTAGCAAGTCTATAAATCAGCAGGAATTTATATGAAAAGTTTTAGGAAAATTTGATAAAAGGATGTTTTTCTCTCCAAAGAAGATTGAAATTTACCTGTAGCAGGTTGGTAGGGAAACTAGTAATCCAGGATTACCTTAATCCAATTCCAAGGATTGAGATTATTCAAATCTGAGCTGAAGTCCCTGTGAAAACCATTGTCTTTCCCATTCTCTCTCATTTCCAAGGTAAAATATTTCAAGGTCCCAAGTGTGGAGGAATTATCAGGATTCCTACTTGGCTGACCCTGAACATCAATTTTTTTAGCCCTATCCCTAGAAAACTATTAAATCTGTTGCCTTTCTTCCATATCTTCCTGAATAAGCAGAGGCCCCTAGGGGAAAGATCTTAGCCCCATTATTCTTCACTGCATTGTTTGCTCTGTGATGCCTTCAAATATGTGTGTAAATTTTGGGGGTGGGGAGCCAGCTTCTATAATATTCCTCAATGGAAAGATTGTTCCAAAGAACCAGGTGCACCATTACTGGAACTAGAAGTCAAAAGAAAAACTTCTTTAAAATTCCATTTCCCTGGGCCTCATCTTCTCCTTCCTACAAATTGCAGTCATTTCCAAAGTTGCTCTCACCCACTTTGTAAACTTTCCTGCAAAATATTTCCAAATTCCTCTGGATAGATCAGTTTTCTCCCTTTCAGGTCATTTACTTTTTCCCTACTGTTATCACCCAAGTGGGTTCCTTTGTCTGATGCACACAGAAGCCAATATTGAGGATTTCAAGAAAAGAGTTTATTACATAGTTAACCAGCAAGGAGACCGGAGTCAAGCCTCAGCTCAGTAACCCCAAACAAAACGGGTACTGGGGTTTTATAGCATCTGGGGAAGGCGAGCTTAAGAGAGTGGGTAAGGATGGGGTGAGATGACATGGGACAATCCAGTTCGGTAAAGGTTGCTGAGTGTCATGGTTAAGGGTGATGTGGGCAAATCCAGTCTGGGAAATGCATGGTTAACCAGAGCATGCTCAGTTGCAAGTTATGCTCGGTCTTAAAATGGAGGCCTAGCATACATAGAACCAATTAGTTCATACTTAGAACCAATTGGAACCTGCATTAGCAGGTACTGCAAGAGAGAGAATAAACAATAACTGAGCAAGCTTCCCATGAATAAACATGAGGAGGTGGACATTGGAATGAAAGGGAAGTAGAAACTTCTAGAAACTTCTACAAACTAGTAAGGGAGGGGCTACTCTGAAAAGTGGGTTAGTAAGTGGTGGTTTTAAGGGGGTTAGTAACTGGCAGTTTCACAACCAATAGCTCTCTGCTTTCTGGAATGAGCCAGCCTCTCAATTTTGTTCAATTCTCCCTCTAAACAATTATGCTGATCTTCATTACCAAACGTACTCATCTATATAAAGTCAGAGATAAATCTCTGTCATTTTAAGCCAATGAGATACAGGGATTATTGTTACTTACTGCAGCACAACCTAGCCTACGGTGACTAAATAAGGTAATTTTTATAAGTAAACTAGCACACTCCCATACTGATGATAGGAACATAAGATTGGTGCATTCTTACTAGAGGGCTTATCAATATTTATAAAAAGCCTTAGATTATCAAATACCTTCTGACCCAAGAATTCTATTTCCAGAAATGTATACTAAAGAAACAACCATAGCTATGTGCTAAAATTTAGCTATGAGAAAGTCTTCCACAAATGTCAAGAAAATGTCCAATAATAGAGAATGCTTTAAATAAATTATGGCACACCCACATCATAGACTACCATACAACTATTTAAAATTATGTTATAGGAAAAGATTTAATCATAGAAAAGAGTCATATTATAGTAAGTGAAAAAGATGGTTAGAAAGCTGAATGTATAGTGTCATCCCATTTTTTTAAATTTATATTTATGCATAAAATAACTCTGGATGTGTATATACAAAATGTTACTGCCATCTCTGCATATAGTTAGTTTTTATTTCTTTATTTTATCTGTATTTTCTAAAGTTTCTGCAACTGACATCATATTTTTAAAGCTATCAAGTTAAAGTTGTTTCTTGACAGATCTCAAACCATGTGCTATTATTTCATACCTATGCATAATATGATATTTACCTGTGCTACAGTCTAATCAGCATGATCTATTTGCTCAGATGATTTCCCTGTTTCCTTAGGACTTTAAAACTCTGCAGCTGCTTTCACATAGAAAATGAATTCCCACACAGGTGTCTTTACTTGAAAGACAGACTCACAATTCTGTTTCCAACCTTTCTTTTTGGCTTTCACTTTTACTTCTTTAACACAAGTTATAGTTTTTTCCTATTTTTACCTACCAGCCAGCATGGTAGGGTTCATGAGAAAGAGTAGATCTATTATAGAAAATACACCTTTATTAAGCCCAAAGTAGACCCACTCATATATGGACATCTGATTTAATACAAAGATGGCACTGCAAAGCAGTGGGGAAAATGTTATTTTCAAGTTATATAGCTGGAACAATTAGATTACCATATGAGGAAAAATGAAACTTGACCACTATGTTGGTCCATATACAAATATCAATTCCAGGCAGCAAAACAAAATGTGCTGCCCCATATGATAGCTGCTAGCTACATGTGTTGTTCAATTCTTCAAATGTGGCTAGTATGAATTGAGATGTTGTATTAGTCAGCCAAAGAGGTGCTGATGCTGATCTGTTGGGTTTTATAAAGGGTATTTATTTGAGGTATAAGCTTACAGTTACAAGGCCCTAAAGATTCCAACTCAAGGGACCATAGAGGTACTTTCTCACCCAAGTCAGTTGCCACACGTTGAAGTAAGATGGCGGGCCTGGTTTCTTCTTTCTTCTTTCTCTTTAGGCTCTGTGTGCCCAGCTTCTTCTGATCTCAGCTATAGGCTGGTGTGGCAGTTTGGTATTGTTTATGAATTCCAAAAACAGATATTGGATTGTATTTGTAAATTGGTCTGTTCCTCTGGGCATATCAGATTGTATTAGACTCAAAGGTTTCACTTTCACTTTATTAAATCAAGATTAGGGCTTTTATTTGACCACATCATTAAGGCAATTCAGTTTGATTCCCCACCTACAGCTAGCCTACAGCTGTGGGCTATAAAAACGGATACTCACTCAAAGACAGGGAAGTAAACACACAGAGAAGGAGAAGACAGAGGGTTGAGTTTTGACACTGGAGCCCCAGGGAGAGACAACCAAGCTGTTTGCCTGATAGTTTACAGCCCCAGGGAGAGACAACCAAGCTGTTTGCCTGATAGGCCTTGTGGAGAAAACAGAGCAGCTGAGCCCAGAAAGAGACGAGCCCCAGGAAGAGATTTGAGCCTTATGCCAGCCTACAGCTGAAATCGGAAGAAACTGGGACCATGGAGCCTTAAGAGGAAGAGGAAGCCTGAACTCTCATAGACATCGCCCACCATCTTGCTCCAACACGTGGCAACAGACTTTGGTGAGGGAAGTAACTTACCCTTTATGGCCTTGTGACTGTAAACTTCTACCCCAAATAAATACCCTTTATAAAAGCCAACAGATTTCTGGAACTTTGCATCAGCACCCCTTTGGCTGACTAATACAGCTGGCATAGGGTTGGTTTCCTTCCAGGCTTCCTCAGCTCAGCTGCTCTGTTCTCTTCATCTACAAACTATCAGGTGAGTGGCTCATCTCTCTTTCTGGGGCTGCAGGATCAAGGTTGTCTCCTCTGCTGTGTCTATGGAGCTCTCTTTATTCCTGTGCCTTCTTCTGTGTGTCCTCTTGAGTGAGTGTCCATTTATATAGGCCACCAAGGGGGCGGGGACCAACCCTGAGTTGACATGGTGGAATCAAAGCCCTAATCTTAACATAATTTAATCAGACAATTCAGCTGAATCTAATACAATCAAGGGGTATCATATACAGAAGAACAAACATAATCAGTTTACAAACATAATCTCTCTTTTGGAATTCATAAACAATCTCTAACTACCACAGATGTGCTATAACTGTAAAATATATACCAGATTCCCAAGACTTGATATGATTTTTTAAATGTAAAATATCTCATTGATCATTTTTATATTGATTACATGTTAAGTTGATAATATTTGGCATATATTGGGCAAATAAAATATATTATTAAAATTTATTTCACCTGTTTCTTTTTTACTGTAGATATAAGAAATTTTAATTTTTCATATATAATTCTCATTACATTTCTATTGGAAAGCTCTGGGCTACAGGATAATATTAGAGAATATCTTCTTAACTCAGGTTAGGAAAAGCCTACTTCAAAAGGACAGGAATAGCACTGATGATAAAAGAAAAGAGTAATAAATTGAACATTAAAATTAAAATTTCTGTTCATCAAAGTACACCATTAGAAAAGTTAAAGGTAAGCCATAAAGTGGAGAATATTATGGCAACACAAAAAACTAACAAAGGGCTGGCATGCAAAAGATAGAAAAATCTACTACAAATCAATTTTAAAAAGAAAGACAACCCAATATTTTAAAACTGGGCAAGACATTTTAATATGCAATTCACAAAGAGAAAATCCAAATGGCCAATAAACATACGAAAGGTGCTCAGCCTCACTATAATCATAAAAATCCAAATTAAAACTACAATGAGATATGACTACATACCTACCAGAAATGGGTAAAATGGAAACATCTGACAATATCAAGATTTGGCAAGGATGTGAAACCACAGACAGTCATACCAATTTCAGATTGGTATAACCAATTTGCCATTATCTACCAAAGTCAAAGATATGCATGCCCAGAAATTTCCCCTTCTATGTATAACTCCAATAGAAATGTGTACATATTGTACCAAGAGACTGATAGAGGAAAATTTACAGCAATGTTATTTGTAAAAGCCAAAATCTGGGGAGAAAAAAAAACACAAATGTTCATCCAATATGTAAATTGTGTATATTCCTGCAATGGCATACTGTCTGGGAACAAAAATCAATGAACAGAAATCACAAGAAAAACATGAAACAATCTAACCATCATAATATTAAACGAAAGATGCCATACCAAAGGACTATATGCTGTATAAAGCCATTTATAGAAATTCAAAAACAGGCAAAGTGAAACTCAAGTATTTAGGGATGAACACTTAAGAGGTAACTGGGAAAGGCCAGGGGGGCTTCTGGACTGCTGGTAATATTCTATGCCTGACCTAATCAGTGGTTAGAGTGTTATCTCAAAATACTTCATTAAGCTACATCTATACTTTGTGCCTTTTTCTCTGTTTGTGTTATAGTTAAAAATTAAAAAGAGTAGGAAAAAGAACTACCATATTCCTTGTATAATAGTATGTTAAATTTCCTACCCTGATACAAGTAATTTATTCGACAGCCTACTACTTCTGTTGTATGGACAATTGAGCCATATTTTCTTGGCCCTCGTATTTTGGTACAAATTTTGAAGAGATGCAGATTTTTCTATCCCTATATCTATCTAAATAATTCTCAGTAATCCAGCCCAGCTGTATGTTAATATATACATGACTACATACCACCATAATGTTATCAGTTCATCTTTAATCTCTGCATATACAAGCATTTTTTCTTTGCATTCAGATTGAACTTTAATTTATTGCTAATTGAAAGAACAAAATAAAAATACAATTTTTGAATGCCATTTAAAAAGTTAGAGAACAGCCATCACTTTCCTAACCTCACCTAATCCACCAGCTCAGGAAATAGGTATAAACCTCAGATTCCTATCCATATCACTTGAATAAAACATGGCCTTATAAATTCTCCAAAGCAACTCATAATAATTTTTTGTAATTGGCAGATTTTTTACCAGTAAAATATATCACAGAGGAACACCTCTTAGCTGCAAAGCTTTGGTCATGCTTTCACCTGTTCTATTAATTTCCTGAGACAGCCATAGCAAACTATCACAAACAGTGACTTAAAACAACAGAAATTTATGATCTAACAGTTCTGGGGGCCAGAAATCTGAAATCAAGGTGCCCACAGGGCCACACTCCTCCAGAGGCTCTAGGGAAGAATCTCTCCTTGTGTCTTCCAGGTTCTCATGGCTCTTGGCACACCTCGGCTTCCTGGACTTGTCACTGCATCACTCCAATCTCTGCCCCTGTCTTAGTTTCTGGCTGCTAAGACAAATACCACACATGGTGTTAGCTTAAATAAAAGGAGTTTATTGGCTCATGGATTCAGAGGCTAGAAGGTTTGCTTCTCCCTGGGGTTGGAAGCATTCCGGCTGGCCAGCTCTCCTTGGGTTCCTTGGCTTTTCTATCACATGGCGATATTCGCCCCTATCTCTTCCTGGGTCCCACTGAACTTCCTGCTTCTGGCTCCTCCCCATTGCTTTTTCTTTATAAGGCCTCCAGTAATAGAATTAAGATCCATCATAACTTAGTTGGTCATAGCTTAACTAAAATAGCATTTTCAAGGGATCCTGTGTGCAATGGGTTCACACCCACAGGAATGTGGGTTAAAACTAAGAACATGTTTGGGAGCAGGTTGTAGCTCAGTGGTTGAGCGCCTGCTTCCCATGTATGAGGTCCTGAATTCAATCCCTGGTACCTCCTACAAAAAATAAGATAAAATAAAAAACCAAAGACATGTTTTTTCTGGAGTATATAACTCAATCTGCCCCAGTCTCCATCTTCACATTGCCTTCTCCTCTATGTGTCTGTGTTTTCTCCTCTTCTGTCTCCGATAAGGGTGCTTGTCACTGGATTTAGGGCCCACCTGTATCATCTTGGATGAGCTCAATTCAAGATCCTTAATTTAATTACATCTGCAAAGATCCTTTTTCCAAATAAGGGCACAGTCATTGGTTCCAGGCATGAGCATATCTTTCTGGGGGCCACTATTTAACCCCATCATGCAGAAAGAAAAGAAAAATGAAGAAAAAAAGAAATCACAGAAATTTAAATGGGTTCAAGAATAATAGATGCAATGATACAATTTTGGATAGCCTGTCATAGTTAAATTCCTAACAAAAGTATATACATTGTAAATACATTGTCATAAGCCCCCCTCACACATACTTAATTGAAAAACAGTAACCAGGTGTTATTTACTATTGAATCCCAAAACATAACTCAGTACTCTTGACATAGTAAACAGGCAGGAACTAATGTAAAAGAAACAGCACATTTCATATTAAATAAGTCTATGGCTACTCAAGGACCACTAGTTGTGCCCAGACTCAGAAATGGCTTTAACAACATAGCTTTAACTAAGGAAACAGAATTGTTCATTTCTTTTTAAAAGATATTTTCCCTATCTGAAGCCTAAAAAATAAGCATTATGTTGGGTACCTACAACAAAGAATTGAAGCCTGGGGAGAGAGAGGGAGAAGTAAAGATAGCAATATGAGTGAATATTTTTGCTATGGAAAATTTAAAGGAAACTTGGGGTAGGGGGATTGGGGAGATGGGGTAGAGAGAGAAATTGATGGATTCCCTATTCAAAGCTTTTTAACATGTCCTAGGATGGCTTTACAAGAGGTCAACATGAGTAGCACTAAAGGCAGATAAACCTATATGGTGGAGAGAAGAATGGAAACCAACTCAAGAAAGAACATAAAGTAAATAACTGGGGGAATTAACCACAAGATAAAGGAAAAATTGTCTTGCATAAGAGCAGGCATGGGAAGATTTACCTTGGAAAGGGGAAATAGGCCCACCTATCCACAACTTCCCAATGGAAAAATAAATTAATGTCAGACTATGAAATAACTGTCAAAGTATACGAAGCCAACTCCATAAATTGTAAAATATACCATAGTTCTGTTCTAAGACATGATAAAAATTATACTTCTTTTAATAAAAATTCAAAGTCTGATCATTTTGTTATCACTCAAGTGCCAATCATGTCAGCACTATCCAGTTTGTGTTATGCCCAACTGCCCACAAAAATGTGTGCATGCCTGCTGGTGCATAGGCAAAATCATTTTACTCTTTTATTTGCCTGATATTCTGGTCAGGATCATCTAGCCTCTTTCTTGGGGTGTGTGACAGTTTGAAGTTCTTTTCTGAATCCCAAAAAGAAAAGGACTATGTTCTTAAACTAATCCATTCCTGTAGGTGTAAGACCCTTTTGACTGGACTAAATCAGTGAGGCGTGACTTAGGTTGGGTCTCCGCCCTCTTACTGGAGCTTTATATAAGCAAAGACATAGAGAGACACAGAGAAAGAACACCACCATTTTTGACCCTGCCACACTAGAGAGGACTCAAGGATCACTGGCAGCCAAAGTTTAAGCACAAAGCCCCCAAGAGGCTGGGCCCACAGAGCAGCTCAAGGCTGAAGAAATGAGCCATATGCCTGATAGGCCACAGCTGAACTAATGGAAGATAGCAGCGCAGCAAAGACTAGGAGAAGAGGCTCAGAAAGAGACTATCCCTATGCCTGGTTGCCCACAGCTGAGCTCTGGGAGATGGTAGATTCTGGAAAGGAAGGCAGGGACCTGGTAGAGATAGGCTGCCATCTTTGCCACATGGCAGGATGCCAGGATCACTAGTAGCTGACTTTGGTGATAAAGCATCTCTGATGGTGCTTTCATTTGGACATTTCATGGCCTCAGAACTGTAAGCTTTTACCCCAAATAAAATTCCCATTATAAAAGCCAACCCATTTCTAGTACTTTGCATCAGCAGCAGTATGGCAAACTAAGACAGTATGTGTGATTATCTGAAAATTATGTCAATATAGAAGTTGTTATCCTTCGAAGAAAAATTCCTAAGAGATAACCAATGAGTTAAGAAGGTTAATATTTGCATTAAAAATATTCTGTCAACATCAGAAATTTAATCTCCTAGCAAAGATCAAGAATCAAATGTATATGTTTACCTCCCAATCTTCAAAATTCCTAGTGAAATGATCTTAAAAAAAAAAAAAAAGACAATAAATCCTAAGAGCACTGAGAGCGAAAGAAAGCACTTTCAACTGAGCAGAGATCTTGATATTTTGCTGGAAGGTGGAAAGAAAAAGGAGCAGCTGAGAAAGTTCCTGTCAAAGCCTGCTGTCATGGTGGCCGCTGGACCTTTTAAAGGAGCACTGAAGAAGATGAAGAACTGACTCAAGAAGTAAAGAGAGGGGCAATGGCAAGAGGAGCTGAAATGTGGAGGATTTATAAAGGTCTGCCTGCGGAATTACTCCTGCTTCCTTCTCTCCTCCCCAAACACCCCCACCCTCCACTGTGTTTACTCCTTTCACAAGCCCTGAGATCTGTGCTAAAGAATTAATCATTTTACCTCTGGCCTATCAGAGTAAATCCCTTATCATTTTGGAAATGGCTGCGGTAGGTTCCCTGCATACTACTCCTCTCCGCCTGTACAAAGGGCACGTAGTCAGTACTCTTGGACTTAATGAAGGACAGAGAAAATGCACACCAACTAATCAACCTAAATAGCAATAGGTAATCAAGGATCTCCAAATATTTCAGGGAAAGACACACAGAAGCAAAAACTAAGAGTCAGAAAAACTGACCCAAAGAAACATAATTCAGAAAAAAAAAGAACTTTATTTTTAATATTAATAAGATTCTCAGGATAAAAAACAAACTGTATCCAAAAGATATGAATAGGATTTTGTGCAAATGGAGCAATCAGAGGAATTTTTTAAAAACTGTCTTGGAAAATTAAAATGCATTTGTGGAAATTTTTTAAAAATCCAATGGAAGAATTCCCTATACTTTTGGTGTAATTTTTCTGTAAATGTAAACCTAAAACTTCTCCAAAAATAAACCTTTTAAAAAATAAAAAAGAAAGCCATGAGCTTGAGAAATTTCAGAACAGAAAAAAATAGTAATAATAAAAATCAGAAAGTCCTAAGAGTGGAGTCCTGTATCGGTCTCAAACCATCATTTGAAAGAGTTAAAACGTGGTCCCAGCTCCTGGCCTGGGCTGAGTGCTTTTACAGTGCCTTCACTCCAGGCTTCTCACCAGCCCCCCAAGGCTACTGCATTCCAAGAACAGTTTGTTTCTCTTCAGCTTCTTTATTCTTCAGAAAAATTCAGAGAATAGTGATAAACTCAGTGTTTTATCTTACTTAGAAAGACAAACTTTAGTAAGGACAGAATTAAGACTAGATCATGATAACTTGTACCATATTACCTCTAATTTATTGTACAATCTAAAAGACAACCTACTCCGCTTCTAAACCTAAACATTTTAATGTGACTGTCACATTAAAAGACAGACAATCATAACAAAATTCTGACACCTATTGTCCTTTCCTTCTTTCCCAAGGTGATACAATCAAAGGCAAATTTTCCAAATCTTCTAAGCAGGAGCAAAGTCACCCTATTCATGAAGTCACATGGTTTAAATTTATAGATTTTGGATTATACCATGTACATTATTAGGTATGATTAAAGAACTTCTGGAGATTCAGGACACATTTCATGTTTTAGCAAATGATACTTAAATATTCAGGTGGGTGGTAAATCAAGAGTCTTGCTAACTTATTTTACTTTTTTCTTTTTTTCAAATATTTTATCTTTTGTTTAAAATGTCTTTATCACATACTAATTGTTAAAGAAATCTTTCTTTCTAAAGGTTCCAAGCCGAAACTATTGACCCTTTTCTTTGTCTTCCAAAGTAGAGGCAATGTAATACTTTCATATTTAGCAGTGAGGGAAACAATGAAGGTTTATAAAAACCATTTAAGAAAGAATGGAAAATGTATGCCCTAAAAAAACCTTTTTCTAAGTTTTAAAAACCTGCCTTTTTCTTGGAGGAAAATACAAATCCTGATCTTCAAAAGAGTTCCTGACAACATAGAAAGTAAAGTATAAAAAATAGTATTTATCAAAAGAACACTATTATATTTAGAAATATGTAGAGATAATCACAGAAGTTTGCACATTATAAAACTAAATTTAAAGTTACATTTTTGAAGGGCTTGATTAACAGCAAAGTGAAAGGGAATTCAGAACTTCTTAAATGGAATGAACTACTTAAATGAAAGAATGGTCTAACATATTAAAGGTTTTACAGACTTGATATAAACTTCTCCTAGAATTTTTATTTTAGTGGAAACAGTACAAAACTCAAATTCTTCCATGATCATATCAATTTAATTCACCTTGGCTATTTGTTTATTCAGCATTCTGTTACAATAATATCCCATCTGTTAACTATATTTCTTGCATAATTCTTTGATCTGATCACTCAGGATAGCAAGTGCTGAGTATTCCCTGTCTACTCTAAAACAAAAGGGAAGCACAGCAGCCTGATAGCCCATGACATATTCAGTAGTATTATGGATATATTTTACATTAGTTGAGAAATAGATAATACTCTACTGATTTAATCTCAACTATTAGAATGTTGTGCTTTTATGAATGTAGTAACATATTTCACATTCCAAACTTCAACTTACAGGTCCCAAAATTTTCTGCTGTAATTGTAATTGGATATTTTAACAGTAGCTATCAATGCCGTGCCCCTAGCCCTGGTCCTTCCTACTTAAGCACATCTCAATGCAATTCCAACTGCAAGTACTTGAGAACCTTCTCTGACCCCAAAGCTTCTTTGCCTGTCCATGCAGCAAGACCAGAAGTGTTGAAGAATTAATGATGCCACTACCCCAGAGACTCCCAACCAATGGCTGAAGGGAGTTGGTGTATAAGTACCCCAGCTCCTTTGCCCCTCTTGTAAAGTAATTCTAAGGCATGTGCCTACACTATCTCCCAGAGTTTCCCCAGTGGGATTAAGTCCAATTACCTACAGTAATAACTGGGGTAATAATGGTTACTTTATTGGCTGCCTTCCCTTCTGTCTTATTTTATCAGGGCTATTATAACAGAGTACCAGAGACTAGTTGACTTAACAGAAACTTATTGTCTCATGGTTCTGGAGGTTAGAAGGCAAAATCAAGGTGTCAGCAAGGCCCTGCTTCCTCTTAAAGGGGAGAATCCATTCCATGCCTCTCCCCTGTCTTCTGGTGAGTGGACAACAATCCATGGCATTCTTTGGCTTGTGGCGGCATAACTCAACCTCTGCATCCATCACAGGGCTGGCGCTCTCGCGCGCTCTCTCTCTCTCTCTCTCTCTCTCTCTCTCTCTCTCTCTCTGCCGAAATATTCTCTCCTTATAAAGACATCAGTCATACTGGATTAGGGCACAGCCTAATCCAGTTTAGCATAATCCTAACTAATAATATATTCAAGATCTTATTTACAAATAAGTTCACATTCACAGGCCCATGGGGGTAGGACTTGAGCATGTCTTTTTGAGGACATAATTCAATCCATAACACTTTCCCTGTCTCAGTTCCTCAAGCCCCTACCACCATTTCCTTCATCTCCCAAATAAATCACTTGCACCTGAATCCTTGTCTTGACATTTGCTTATAATAGAACCCAACAAGAAAATGGTTACCAGAAGTACTTCCAGGAAGCAGATCATCAGGATGGGATTCTAGAACTGGATCACCTGCCTGCCAGATAGCAACACTAATCTCATTGTTAGGGCTAAGGAGGGTGGTGATAACCTTTGGCATGCAATAGTGTTCCATTTACTAAAACTTTGACCTATGGTGAATTGGGAGGGTTACAGATGGAAGTGGAGACCAGAACTATTTGAGGAAGAAACCTGAGCCAGTATAAAAACTAGTGATTCCACCAATCCTGAGGCCATTATCTGAGCAACTATACAGTGGAGAAAAGGAATACCCAGATCTTTGGAGGCCTGTTGGATATAGGGTCTGAGATGACATAAATAACAGGAGATCCAAAATGCCTTCATGGCCCCCTGTTAGAGTGGGGGTGTATGATGCCAGTTGATAAAGGAATTCTGGTTCAATTCTATCTCATAGTGGTTCCGAAGTTCCATGGATCCACCTGTGGTCATTTCCCTAATTCTGAATGCATATTCATGATTAATATACTAAATGGCTGGCAGAACCCTCACACTGGTTCCATGACCTATAGGGTAAGAACCATATGGCTGTTAAGGACAGTGGAAACCTTGAAATTGAGCCTCTCTCCCCACCCTGCCCAGCCCTTGTCATGGTCAAGATAATAAATCAGAAGTAATACCAAATCCTAGGTGGAATAGCAGAGATCAGTGCTACACTCAAGACTTAAAAGATGCAGAGGTGGTAGTTTTAATCATATTCCTACTTAATTCACCAGTCTGGGCCTTGTAAAACCCACATGGATTATGGCAGATGATGGTGAACTACCACAAGCCTAACTAAATGGCAATCCCAATTGCAGCTGCTGTGCTGGATGTGGTACCATCACTAGTACAGATCATCAGAGTCTGGCACTTGGTATATAATTATTGATCTGGCAATTGCATTCTTTTCAATCACCATCAAGAATGAGAATCAAAAATAATTCACATTTACTTGGAACAGATAGCAATACACATTCATGGTCTTAACATCCCCTACCCTCTGCACAGTAGACTATGAAAAGACCTTGACCTGCTGGACAGTCTAATATACATCAGATGGTCCACTGTATTAATGATATAATGCTACTCAGATCTGGTGAACAGGAAGTGAAAAATACTAGGGATAGTAAGACCCATTTATCTCAGAAGGTAGAAAATAAATCTGACAAAGTTTCTTGGGTCTGCCACATTGTTGAAATATGTAGGGATTTAATGGAAATTTTTTCCAGGGGATTTCCCAAGTTACAATTTCACTTAATCAATTATAATTTCCACTAGAAATTATCTGTGACACACCAGGACATCCCTTCTAAAGAAAAGGGTAAGTTATCATATATTGCCTTCCTATCACTGAGAAAGAGGCAGAGACCTTATTAATATATCTCTTTGGATTTAAGAAACTACATACCACACTTGGCAAAATTGTTCTGAACCATTTATTGCGTGACTGTGGAGACTGCCAATTTTGAGGGAGATGTAGAGCAACAGATGGCTTGATAACAGTTTCAAATTATGCCACAAGCAGCCCTACCACTTTGTCATACTACCCAGCAGATCCAAAGGTGCTAGAGGTACTCATGATCCGGAGGGATGCCATGTGGATTCTCTGACCAACTCCAACAGCAGGATCACAGAACAGACCCCTATTTGAAAAGCAGTTCCAAACAGGATACTGAGCCCTAATAGAGGCTGAGTGCCTTACCAGGGTATGCCACGCCACTATGCAATTGACGTTCATCTTGAGCTGCATATTGTCAGCCACCAAATGATAAGGTCCAAAGGGCACAGCAGCAACTCATCACATGATGGAAAGGATACTTGCCAGATAGGACCTAAAAAAGCCCAAAAGGCACAAATAAGTTACACAAACAGGCAGCCCAGATCCTCATGTTACCCAGATCCGTAGCACTGATTCCAACCCCTCAACGTACACCTATGGCCTTGTGGGGGTTCCCTCTGACCAGCTGATACAGGAGGAAAAAGGGAAAGAAAAAAAAAAGCCTGAGCCTAATTCACAGTGAGTTAGTCTGATTTACTGGTTTGTGTTGAAAATATTGCTGTCTTAATACATCCCCACTCAAGAGGGAAACTAAAAGACTAGGGTGAGGGAAAATCCTTCCAGTAGGCTAAGAGCTCTCAACTTGGGTTTTAATGAAAACCCTGAGAAGCTTTGGCTTTAGAGATAGGAAACACCAGAAAGAAGAGAAGTACTGAAAATAAACTGTACTTCTTTTGTAATTTCTCCTACAGCCAGCCCAAACTGTCTAACATGAGAACCAACAATCTAAGAGACACATTAAACAAAATAGAATCTAAATACAGACATTCCTTAGGAGGCACAGCATTCCATTACTCAGGAAAATGCTTTTCTAAGACTTATCTACACAAAGCAATGAGTACAAAACCAGGTTTTAAAAAACATAATCAAAGAAAAAAAAAGCAATTCTTGCCCATAAAGAATTCCCACATTGAAATTTTCATTACCCTCCATTATCCTACACTAACTAGGAATAAGTCATTCTGGAAAAGTTAGTTTTCTGGATTCTACTTTAAGCATTGGAACTTCTAGAACTATACAGTGCAAGTGGACACACACTCACACAGAACAAGTCTATTCTAACTTCTGATTTATTTTTCCAGGATTTCTTCTCAGACTGTTGGAGTACCTGACTTAAAGTCCCTGACTCTGTCATTGTTAGCACCACCTATGTTTCTGGTCTCTCCCTACCTTTTCTCTCCCTTTTTCTTTTCTGTTACCTGTCACTTCTCCTGCGGCTTTCAGATTTTGTACAGGAAAGCCTACCTTCTATTAACATCACTCTCCTATAGAGCCCCACCTTGCTTTCTGGTTAGACAGAGAATGGACTAATCATCACTATGTCAAGGTTTCTGTTTTCCTTGCTCATTGCACAAATGGATTTGGAATATTTTTCCAAACAAAGACACTTTCATTTTTAAATTTTCCTGTCTTCTAGGATCAGTGCCACTCAGATGCTTGAGGGTACCAGATAATCAAAGTTTATTGTAAATGAATGTAACAATCCTAAGTTTGTTTATCACAGTTCCAACAGTGATGCATTCGCAAGTCTATGCTTTTATTAAAAGCATATATAAGAAATGGTCCTCTGATGAACATGCCTCACTCCTGTGGAATCATTTTTCTATGCACTGTTGCTGTTTATGTTGCTAAAAAGGCACTCTGATTTACTCATTTGTTTGAGCATTTGCTAGGTTTTTATTCTCTTTGAAGCTCTTTGCTAGGCGCTGGAAATATGAAGATAAGTAAGATATAGTCCCTCTTCCAAGGAAACTCACACTTTAGTGGAGGAAACAAGCAAGTACATAACATTTTTTATTTGAGTTGATAAATACTGTAACAGAAGCAAACACAAAGCACAATGAGAACTCAGAGGAGGGCAGATCTACCTTTGCCAGGCAGGATCTAGAAAGTACTCATTGTAAGTGAGACATCTGAAGGATGGGTAGAAGTTTGACAGACTGAAAAGATGTGAATGAAAAAGTAAAGGAGCTACATGTGGCAAGGCATAGAAGAATAACATGGCAATATACCTAGAAAACAAGGTGAGTGAAAGAAATAAGATTCAGGAGAAATGCAAGGGCACAATCCAGAATGACCTTGGGTACCATGCTAAAGATTGCCCTTTAACCTGAAATGATAAATGGAGAGTCATTAAAGGACTTTATACATAAGAGTGACATGATCAGAGTTGTACTTTACAAAATCACTCTGACCATAATAGAGGAAAGATGGGAGAAAGGTAAGATGGAAAATCAGATGCCCAGCTAAGAAGTGTCTGTTACAGTCCATGTAAGAAAAAATAAGAGTCTAACCCCAGAAGTGGCCATGGGGTAGCAGCAAAGCAGACAGACTAGAGAGACATTTGAGATGAAACAAATAGGATCAAGTGATTGGCTTGCTTGTGGTGGGGAAGGAGGAAAGTAACAGAGAGGGAGGGGTCAAGGATGACATCCAGGTTTCCAGGATGTGAATCAAGGTGATGACTGTGCCTTCATTAACCAAGTTAAAAGATGTAGGGGTAGAAATGGTTTGGAGATCAAGGTAGAGATTCACTTTTGGAAATGCTAAATTTAAATAGCCTGTAGGATAAGCTATTGGAGAAAAACAGTAGATTGCTATATAAGGGTCAGAATCTCAGCAGAAAGGTCAGGGCTAGACAGATAAGGCATATAGGTAGCAGTTTAAGTAAAACTACCCACCCCCCAACTTACAACTTGAAATGGAAACCATGCACAAAATTATCATGCTTGGAAATTAATATGCAGAAACCCTTCCCAAATGGAAACCAATATCAAGAACCATTCATAGTCATTAAGGCGGTTGGTTGTGTCTTCTGCTAAGAAGGATCAATAAAATCCCTCCAAGCGAAAATTATGTTATCTTCCTTAACCTTGAAGTTGATCAAAACCAGGTCCCCTCTCTTCTCTTAGATTTTATTAATTTGTGTATTACTTATTTGCTAATTAATGTAACCCAAATATCAATGGCCTTGTTTAGCCCTGAGCTTACTCCTGAGATTGTAGGCAAGAGAGATCTTACCCATAGCTGGCATACTTCTTTTCAGTCTAATGTGTGTTGTTGCATTCCAGATTTTTAAAATTACCTACAGGGGAGCAGCTATAGCTCAGTGGTTGAGTGCCTGCTTCCCATATACGAGGTCCCAGGTTCAATACCTGGTACCTCCTAAAATAAATAAATAAATAAATAAATAATTTATAAATACCTACAAAAATGAAATGATTTTGCCATGCATTGAAAAAACTGACATTCAACTCATAAAGTCATTCCACCTTTTAAAAGATTTTAAATATTTGCTTCAAACACTAATTGCTGATGCCCAAAAACTCAGTAGAATGGCTTCCTGATAAGAAATACTCTTCCTAAGGTATTCACCATCATCTCTTTCAAACACCATGTTCCAGAAAATGGATTTCTTTAAAAGCAAAAATGAAAAAATAACTTGATAAAAGTCAAAACTCCTTCCTGAATCTCACTGCAATACAATTAGATTTTGCAATACAATAAGCTTCTAATCACATCCTGAATGGTACAGATTTATACAACGAGTTTATGCAAGAATTAATGGACATTAAGAATGTCATTCTATGCTTACTGATATGTGATTATGCCTGAAGATATGTAAAGTCATCCACAGCTGGAAATATGCTAAAATAATAAAGCTACAGTTGGAAATGCTATTTTAATTATGAATTTCTTTTCTATTTTTAGACAGTATTGGTCTTCACTTACTTGTAATATAGATACATTATTTTAATGTAAAATTTTCTTTCCTTTAAGTTCCTACATAAAGAGAATTAAGAAAATATATTACTGACATACATAATAGTTTCTAAATTCAGAAGTCTCCTAAGAGAGGTTTATATTTTCTTTTCGAAGAGAAAAAAAAGAATATAGCCACAATTAAATTCATGTGCCTAATTAAATTAGATAAGTAGGGTTTAAGATACTTTCACTTGATGCAAAAATTATCACAAACATAGAAAGGATAAAAGACATACTTAGATGCCAACCAAAAGAATTGCATTATCCTACTTTTCATCTGTTGTTTCCAGATTATCTCCAAATTATTAAGATAAGGAAGCAACATTTATTAAGCAGCCTCCCAGCCAGTCATAAGTTATAAACAATTTATTATTAGCTAATTTAACCCTTTAAATGTACATTATCAGTAACCTCATTTTATAAAAGAACAAAGAAGCTTACATAAAGTCCCTGTGATGGTTTTAAAATATGTTCATAAATTCTTTGCAAAACTGGAGTCTAATTCTGCCCCCCTTGAGTGTGCGCTGGACTCATGATTCAACGCTAACGAATAAAATATGGCAGCAGAGTTGATTTATCACTTTCGAGACTAGGTCAAAAAAAGCACTGGGATTTCTTCCTTGCTCTCTCTTTTGGATGGCTCTTTCTGGCAGACAATAGCTGCCATGTCCAGAGAACACTCAAGCAAAGCAATCCTTTGAAAAAGTTCACATGGCAAGGAACTGAGACGCCTGTCAACAGCCATGTGTAAGCCGGCTTGGAAGCAGGTCCTCCAGCTCAGCCTTGAATGCAACCTCATGAGAGACCTTGAGCCAGAACCACCCAGCTAAGTCTCTTCAAAATACCTTACTCTCAGAAATTGTGTGAGAAAATAAACATTTGTCATTTCAAGATAATTTTTTTAAATTTGTATTATGGTAGCAACTATATAACAAAATTTCCCATTTTAATGATGTAAGTGGATAGTTCAGTGCTATTAATTACATTCACAATGTTGTGCTGTCATCATAACCATCCATTTCCATCAACTCAAACAGAAACTCTGTATACATTAAACAGTAATTTCCCAGTCTCTCCTCCTTCCAGTCCCTGGACTACATTCTGTCTCCATGAATTTGTTTCTTCTAAATATTTCATGTAAGTGGAATCATACAATATTTGTCCTTTTGTGTCTGGCTTATTTCTCTAAGCATAATGTTTTCAAGATTTATCCATATTGTACCATGTGTCAGAACTTTATTCCTTTTTTATGGTTGAGTAGTATTCCATTCTTCTGTTGATGGACAGTGCCCCTTACTCTTGTGTAAGCTTGAGTTATCAGCTTCTTTGATCTTTAGTTTCCTTATTGTAAAGATAATATCCTTACTTAGCATTATTTTATTTTTTTATTATTATTACTTAGTATTATTTTAAAGATAAAATAGGAGGTGAGTTGACTCTATATCTACTCTGGTTCCTCTTCCTTATCCCACTTAAAAGTCTGCACTGGCTTCTAGAGAGACTCTATCCTCATCATAGGAGAAACATGGCTGGAAAAGGAGAGGCTGTATGCGTGCTTCCTGCTGGGTGGGCAGTGGTTTTATAGGAGAGACAAGCAGATTTAAATCAGATGCTCCCAAAGGGAAGACCGTTCATGCTCAAAACCACAAAGATATGCCCCAAACTCTCTAGTCATTACATTAATGTCTTTCATTTCAGTTCTTCCCCACAGCAATTTCTGTGACCTAGTTATCTTAACTCTGGTAAAGGATGAACAGATATTCATAATTTGCAGATTTCTTTTCACCTTGCAATGACTTTTTAAAACTCATTATTAATAGTTTTTATAATGAGTATCAATATAAAAATCTCACTTACAAGAACTCCTTCCTTGTAAATTCATTTGATTAACCACTAGTCCTTTCATATCTGTTATGCCAGTGTCTGCTACAATTTACAAAGAAATGCAGCACACAATTGGAGTCCTCTTAAAGATAAAGATACCAAGTTTTGAGGTCATTTGCAGAGCCATAATCAATAACTAAAATGGGCCTCAGTCAATAAATGGATAAGAGGGTTTCAGAAACCAGGTTTTTCTGATTCCTGAAGCATGTGCTCTTTCCACTACCCACACTGCTTCTCCAAATTTTATTTAAAAGTCCATTCATTTATTGTAAGACATTTCATCTATTATCTCATTTAATCCCTACAACAACTCTGAGAGACTTATTTTATTACATATACAAAAAGTATGCTTTTGTAATTTAAAAATAATTTGAACAAAATAAAATACATGATTTTGATATTATGGAACTGGTTTTACCTCCAAAGAATAATCTGTCCACTTCTCTCCACCTTCCATCGCTTTGAGTGATTCCTTTTGCTGATTATACTTAATTTATCTAAATCAGAGTGAGTGGTATTGATCATATGATGTCTCCTCCGTTTTTTTCCATATCCACACATTGTTTTCATTTTGTTTTATTTTGTCCCTGAACCTGCCATTCTCAAACCATTCTCAAGGCCTTTACAGTTTATAAGACAAGGTAGAAAGTAAGCTCAGGGAATAAATGATGAGATCATAAGAAAAAATTATGGGAAAGCTGAAGTGTACAGAACTAAGGGGGAAAAAAAAGACAGGACAGTGAAAATTTTAGAAGATAAGAATATAATTAAAGTCTATTGAACTCTTGACTAAAATATTCCACACCAGCTATAAAGATATAAAACATTTATATCTACAAGTAACCTAAACAAATGTGGGTTTATTTAATCCTCCAATTTCTCAAGCTAAATTACATTAACCATGGATAGTGAGGTCATTTCATATCTCCCTTCACTCTTTGTAGCAGTATTTCAAATGATCTCTCCCACTGAGTTGGCTATTGACCTGGTGTAGACAATTGAATATAGAAAGGGGCCACAGTCTCCTATTGCACCTAGCTCAGTGCTCAGATATTGCTTTGCTCTGTGACTGCTTCTCCTGGCAACTACGGCTTATGTGCTCCTCACTCAAACTCTCATGGACTCCTTCATCTTTGTCTCTCCCTTTTCCTGCTTCTCTTTCTAATTTTAAATCTATTTCTCAATCTTATATATTGTACACTCCTAACACCCCCACCAGACCCTGGTACTCCTCTTTGCTCTTTCTACAATTCTTCCTTCCCTACTTTTTCTCAACATGGAAGGACAATTTATTTCTCTCAGAAATCCTGTTTTATTGCCAGCAACACCAAAAAGACAATTCCCCCAGGAAATCCTACTTATCTAGGATTCCTGAGCCTGGTAATCAGAACGAGCTGCATTTTTTAAGCGTCCTTAGCTACAGCTATGTAGTAGAAGGGAAAATAACTACAGTAGACTTGCCTCTTATTTAGGTGTTAGATTTTTATAACTCATAAAACAAAAAGTCAAATATGATCAAAATTACATTTGAAAGTCTCTTAGAAGATGCACTTTGGAGAATAACACACCATCTCTCAACAAGTCTATCACAGTTTTCTTTCTAGAAGTGGGCTAGATTACTTTTTTGGTTTAACACCAGATGAAAAAGTTGTCATGCTTTTGGGAGCCAAATTGTATTAATAAATAATCATCATTGAACACTGGAATCACAATCTCATAGTAAGATGGTCCTGCTATGAGAGGCATGAAAGAACTGAAAACACCTGAGAACAGCATTTTAACACTTCTCTCATACAGACACACTGAGTAGAATAGTGAAATCACCTCTATTATTTAGATTTATCTCTCTTCCTCTCTTTCTCTCTCCCTGCCCCCTCCTGTCAAAACTGCCTAAATTAAACCCATAGATGATGTGACTACAGAACATACATGGAAGGCCATTACCTGCTTCCACTGAATGATGGTTGCCATATATGGACAGAAACACCCTCTCCTTGCTTTTAGCCATAACTAGCCCCTACATGTGTCTTACTCAAGGCTCTAAGGGGGGGGGGGGGGGGG